>VUQI01002307.1:1503-14740 GCA_015106735.1 Paratilapia polleni | reverse complement strand
ATAGCGCTTTTCTACTCAGATTCTGTGTACTCAAAGCGCTTTAACTACGTGCCACATTCACCCAGTCACACGTACATTCATACAGCACTTTTATCTACACTTAAGTGCTAAGTACTAACATTCACACACACTCACACTCCGATGAATGCATCGGGGGCAACGTGGGGTTCAGTATCTTGCCCAAGGATACTTCGGCATGCAGACTAGGGGAGCCAGGAATCGAACCACTGACCTTCCGATTAGTAGACGACTCGCTCTACCTCCTGAGCCACAGCCGCCCGCCAGATGGCAGATGGCTGCCCCTCCCTGAGCCCGGTTCTGCCGGAGGTTTCTTCCTGTTAAAAGGGAGTTTTTCCTTCCCACTGTTGCCAAGTGCTTGCTCATAGGGGGTCGTCTGATTGTTGGGGTTTTCTGTCTAATAGTGTAGGGTCTTTACCCTAAAATATAAAGCGCCTTGAGGCGACTGTTGTTGTGATTTGGCACTATATAAATAAAATTGAATTGAATAGTATCAAACCATACAAAAAGCATATTTCTCAAAATGTCAAACTGTTTCTCAAGTATTTTTGCAGGGTAACAGTACTGACCCTTGACAGGCCCTCATACTTCTCCCTGTGGGTGTTCTTCAGCCACTCCATGAGCTTGGCGTAGCGCAGTAAATCCCTGTGGAGGGGGCTGTGTTTGGGCAGGATCAGCTCAGCTGTGTGCTGTGACAGGGTAGAGCTCTGGTCATGGCCCTGAGGAACACAGTGAGAACAAATAATCATTAGCAAGATATTCAATAAATGTATACCATACAGGAAAAAACTTATATTACGCACCAATTCATTTTTCCATATATGCACGCAAACACACATTATGCAAAAGGAAGACTTAGCCTGCTTCCTCTCACAATCATCTGATGTGTTACCTTAGTATACTTTAAATCCAGATGATGTCAAAGTAAACAATCTAAGACTTTCTTAAACTCCAGATTCACCACATTCTCAGTCAACTCACTGAACAGCATCTCTTTTGATGCCAAACTGATGTTCTTCCCACTTCCCTCTAAGCTTGTTCAGTCTACTTCAAGACATGCACGCAGACAGGCACAGCATCTTATGATATGAGACCATTAGCAAAAAAGCCATGTTAGCACACAAACATAAAGAGCCCTCAGCCGAGTAAGTTGACCAAGGAGGAGAAGGATGGACGGTGCCTCTTCAGCTTTGAGATCAGATGTGAGATGTTAAGTAGTTAGAAACATATCCCATGCAATAAATAATGCACTGTGGTGAAAATGCCTGAGCCTTGAGGCATGTACGTTGGAGTAATGTGCAAGAAGTCAAACACATTAGCAAAAAGGGACACGTGGGGGTTGCTGTGAGGGTACTCACTGGAAGTGACAGACAGGAGGACCTATAGAACTGAGGGATGGTCATTTTGAAGTGACTGAAGTGGTTGAACTGACACAGAGACAGACAAAGAGCAGAGTGGGATGATTCAAAGCGGGATACACAGAGAATCAAGGATAGGTGGGACACAGCTGAAGGGAAACGATACAAGGAAGCCCAGGATGAGAGTCTGAGCTAAACAGGAAGCTCAGTAGGAGAGAAAGAGAGAGACAAAGAGCCTGGAAAAACAAAGGAAAGACAGCTGGCCTCTATTTCATAGCAGATTCGCAGTGGCCAGGTGTGAGGATACCAAAATGTCTAATTTTTAAATCTGCTCCCATTACATTGGCCCCAGTAATGATCAGATGCATAGAATATTAAATGTATTAAAAAAAAAAAATATTCATCAGGGTTCTAAATCATTTTGCAGCTTGTGAGTTTTCATCAGGAAAAACATTTACAAAACCAGCAGATTTAAATGTTATGAGTACACCTTGTTCAATTTCACAGTTCAGTACTCCCAGTTCATTCAAGAAATATTTATTTAAATGAGATTTTACTTCTTCAAATGTTAGAATCAGACAATGAAAAGATATTGCCGAACAATCTATGCCTGTTACCTGGTGAACAAACACATTGTTGAGGTGATTCGTGAGCCGGCGAGCAAAAGTGTCTCTCAGCTCAGCAAACAGGAGCTGTTGCTGGTTCATAGCCATCAGTTTATCATGGCCTGCAGAAAGAAAATGATGACACTTTATTTGATTGCTTACAAAAAAAAAAAAAATCTACTTGTTCAGCAAGTAATCAATAACACTTCATTTTTAAACTTACCTGGTCTGTGAGCCACATTCATGCACTGCAGAAGAGCTTCAGAGGCATTGATACAGGCTTCTATACCTTTAGGGGATGTCAGATCTCCCTCCTGCAAAGCCCTGATGTGTCCCTTTGACAAGTCCATGTAGTTCTACATAAGGAAAACAAAACTAGAGTCAGCAAACAAAGCCTATTCATCTAGCAATAAAAACAGGATTAATGTACTTGCCAAATCTCAATTAGGGTTATGCCAAGCAGTAAGCTGGGGCTGAAAGTAAAACTAATGTAAAACTGCAAAACAAATTCCAGTTCCTCGAGTGGTTACTTGAGGCTGGCTCAAGCTTTTTTTCTTTTTGTATGTTACTTAGCAGGTATTTGTGTCTGTGAAATGAACCCATACAGTCTATGGATAAAACTTGCTAGTGTAAGATGACAACTTAACACTCCACCCTTGATCACTTCTGGCTCCAAAAACCAACACGTGGTGCCCAAAATGCAGCTTCTCAAACCAGTGATTGGTGTCATGGTGGTTACATCCATCTTTTATATACAAGGCATGTTTTAAGAATAGTAAAATATTTTTACATTTCTGATACCCTCAAATCAGCTGCAACCTTACATTTGCTATTTAATGTAGAGAAAATACTTTGGAAAACATTTAAATGTGCTCCTAACCACTAAGAACTGGATCTCGTCCAGTAGTTTGCCATTGTTGGTATTGCTGATCTGAATAAGGCGGTTGCTCTGTGAGATCTGGTCCATCTGCTCCTTGACACTCTGGAGCATCTCCTCATAGCTGCTCAGCTTGCCCTCGATGGTGTCCACCTCTGCCAGCGCCTCATCCAGCAGCTGCATCAGGATATTGACTTGCTTCTCTGATGCCATGATGGACTGAATGTTGGCCTTAATGTAACAACAGATAAAGAGGGATAATCATTAATATTTTCTATCTTATTATTGACAATGCTTTTAGATCACTAAACAGATGCAGCCCTTTCAAAAATACTATATGATATATGATAGTTTTTAATATAAAGACATTGAAATGGCTTTACTCACCCCATCTAAAACCTGAAGCTCCTTGAAGAGCTTCTCTGCAAAAGCCTCTGCATTGGAGATGGCGTACTCGCATGTCTCCATCATGCTCTCGATGTCTTGCTCTTCACGGGCACTGAGTTCCTGGTATTCATCCAGAGCGTCCTCATCTCCCCCTGCAACATTCTGGCTCTCACCGCTTGGCACAGACTCTAGGCCCATGAGAAGAGACGGAAAAACATGTGCAAGACATAAGTGCCAGAATAAATTCAAAACATGTGCTATCTTCAGACTCAATGAGGTTTTATTCAATTTTTGAAAGAAGAACTAAAAAAAAAAAAAAAAATTACACTGAGTAAGGGATATCTGAATGGTTTCATGGTTTTAACAGTAAAACTGTACTTATTTTCTACTGGTGATGAAAATGTAGTATGGCTATGAGCACAAAATGAAAAACAATATTAGGTAGCAGCAGGAAGTTGAAAATGAGAAACATGTCTATCAGCTTAACGTACTTACTGACTGCAATAATTAATCTGTAAGCTGGAACAACTGAACTAACAACTGCATGTTACTTCACTTTGGACCAATTAAGCTACAGGTGTGCACCAAATAATACAGGATATATTAATAAGCATATGTCAGTATATAACCCTATGTATTGAAGGGGCAGTTCACAGCAAAATCAAATATAGATATTTTTACTCTGGCCTCTAGAGATGTTTATCCATCTAGACTGTTTTTGTGCCAGTTGCCCAGATATATAACTGCAGAGATGCCAGCCTTTTCTTGAATATCATTGAACTAAATAGTACTTGTCTTGCGGAGCTCAGACAACAAAATAAGTACATTTTAAAACTCTGCATCAGTCTCTTTCCATAAAATCATGATCCAGTCATTCAAAAAATGAACACATCTTGTTGAGAGCAGTTTCAAGTAGAAACTCTTTTCTTTCTGCCAAACTAAACCCACCAAACGTATCAGCTTTTAAAAGAAAGAGTACATGTACCTGTGACAAGAGGCTCAAGCTCAAGACAATGAAACTTGATCTAAACATGAAAGGAGACCTATTATGCTTTAATATTATGCTTTTACATATATTGTCACAGTGGTGGACAGTCATGAAACATCGCCAAGGTTTCAAATAAGTAGTCAACTAGATGCTTCATTTTTTTATACTCTTGGATCTTTATCATGTCAAAGAGAGCGGTTATCCCTAAATTGGGCTTCTGTGCTTACACTTACCTAGCATTCAAAACTGGGAAAGGAGGGGAAGGGAGCTAAAACCGCTAATTTCAGACAGTGAATGAACTAAGGGGCTGAACAAAGGCCAAGATAAATAGGGATTATTTTGAATCAGGCAAAGCTACTCTAGTAGAGTCCAAGAATAAAAATATGGAGTTGAAAATGAGTATAAAAGGTCCACTTTAATGGTGTCTCCCTCAGCTGAGCTGTAATATTAGCTAGCTACATGTTTCTTTTGCTTGGCGACAGTAGAAAGAAAATAGTCCCAACACTGAACTGCGCATAACAAGGTTTGTAGATTTTTTTTTTTTTTGAGTAACTGGCTCATGAGTTCTGGCAAGAGACATCGCTGTTGAGTTTTCTCATATATATTTTTGGACACTTTGAGCATCACAAGACATCTATATCTTCAATTATATTCAAGAGAAGACTGGTGACTTCTCCAAAATTGGGTCCATCCATCCATTTTCTTCCACTTATCTAATTCAGGGTCACGGTGGGGCTGAAGCCTATCCCAGCTATCATAGTGCGAGAGGTGGAGTACGTTCTGGACAGGTCACCAGTCTATTGCAGGGCTAACACACAGAGACAGACAACTATTCACACTCACATCTGCACCTATGGCCAATTTAGAATCACCTATTAACCCAACATGCATGTTTTTGGACTGTGGGAAGAAGCCAGAGTACCTGGAAAGAACCCATGCAGAAAAGCCCCAGCCAGCCACTGGATTTGAACCCAGGACCCTCTTGCTGTAAGACAACAGTGCTAACCCTTGAACCACAGTTTCGCCTCCAAAACGCAATCAAAACAATATAAATGGATAAATAGCTACAGGCCAGAGGACAAGTATGTAATTTTGATTTTGAGACGAATGGTCATTTTAATGTGGAATGGGCATGTAAAAAAAAAAAAAGAGATTAAAAACATGATCTAAATGCATGTTGATATTATTCAACCAAAATAAATCATGTCTATTTTTTAATGACAAGAGTCAAATAGCAGGAACTTTAAGGAGGTGAAAGTCTCTAGTGACAATGGTGGTTTGAGGTAATGAAAACACAATGGAGAGGAGCGAGGAGGGGTAAGTTAAGTCCTACCAACCTTCCGCTTTAGGAAGTTCTGGCCAGAGAAAGTTAAAGAGAAAAAAGTGAGAATAAAGAAAGACTTTAACACAGAAAACCATACCACAAACCAGGATACAGAAAAGAGGCAGAATCTTCTGGAAAACATGCTGTTAAAAAAAATTAAATCAACAAAAAAAAAAATCCAGGAGGGATTCTCATTTCTAAATTAGATTACCTCAAACATGTGCACTCTGGTGTCAACAGTAGTGGTTTGAGAGAAAAAGACACGCCTTTAAACAAATGCAATCAAATCATGGAAAGAGGCATGCCGTCACAGGGAAGGCTAACAATAAGGGTATTTATCTACATACCTTCAAGCAGCTGAGAACTGACATTCACAAACTCGACCTTCTTCCTCAGATAACGCTGGTTCAGCTTCCAAATGCAGGAAATAAAGGAGTTTTTTTCAGCTGTACTGCTAGCCACCCACCGGTAAACTTTCTCAAAATGAAGGTCAAACTCAGGATTTTCCTAAACCATAAGAGTAAAAAACAGAGCATACTAGTCAATGTCAGTCAGTACAATATGTTTTACAAGTGGAAACAAGAAAATTACAGAGATCAATTTTTTCTGACCTTGCTTGCATCTTTGGCATCTACTTCTGTCAAGTCTCTGAGCTCCCAGGTCTGCTGTCGCTTGTAGAAATCCCCCTTGTCAGATTTTTTCACCTTCACTACTTTAACCTGGACAGGCCTCTCTGTGGTAACTGAAAGAGCGGGAAGCAGATTATTTCAGGAATATTTACTTCTTATCATTAAATGTTATTTACAGCTATTTATGTTGCGATTACCTGTAGCACACAAGAAGCAGTTCTTCTTCTTCTTTCCCGCCTTGCAGACGTTAACAATCCCGAGGAGACGCTCGTCATTGGGTGTGAAGATGTCCCTCTGGAGAGCGTGCTTGATGGCTGTCATGGTGGATGCTGTCATACAGAGTGCAACATGGGCTCTTTATTTTGACCATATGGCAGATGCATCCATTCTAAGTGAGTAATACACGTGTGAGGTATTAGATCAAATCTGTCTGGCACTGACGTAAATAAGGTCATAGATGCATTTATTTTTTTCTCTCTGACTCACTGTAAGTTTTAACACCACATCCATCAGAGCTGACTTCACCCACTCCAGTTTATACACAACACTATTACCCAGAGCTTAACTGGCACCAAGAGATAGGGATGAACTGATATCAGCATATCATAAATAAGATGGCATTTACCGATGCCAGTGTCAGATGTCAGATATTTTGCGTCACATCAATTTTAAGACGGTTAAATGTTCAAAAACAGTGACATGAAGAGCTTAAAAAATTTAACACGATCAGGTATTTTTTATAATGAAGATGTCGTTGATCCCCTGGCACAAAGGGGAAGTTAGTGTTATTTTAAACATCAGTATCTGTACAGAAGTTCACAATCGGTGCATCCCTACTAATAGATGTAACCACATTAACACAAGTCATATTGTTTGGAACCTCTGACATCCATAATCACAGCCCTTTAAGGATTAATAAAAACCCTTTTGCAAGGAACATGGGAATGATCTTTGACAGCACTTCTTTCTTTCAACTTGCAAAGGGGAAGCCATTTCTCTGCTTTGGAGACTTTGAAAGGGTTATCCATGCCTATCCTAAGTGTCCATCTGTCACTGCTTGGGTGACTGCAGCTGATCCAAAATGCCACAGCCCAGCTCCCAGTCAGTTTTAGAATTGATTTTAATACTTTATTGTTTGTTTCTAAGTCACTGCATGGGTCAGCGCCACCTCACCTCTCTGATCTTTTGACCCTGCACACTCTTACTAGATCACTGAGATCTGCCAAGCAAACACTCCTAGCTGGTCAGAGGTCCAGATTAAAACATAGAAGAGATCGAGCCTTTGCAGTACCTGCTCCTAAATGATGGAACAAACTGCCTCTTCACATCAGGGCTGCTCCAAAATTAGGCACTTTTAAAACCTGGTTGTAACCCCATTTTTATTCTTTAGCTTTTAAACCAGCGTGACTTCTGTTCACTTTTTACTTATGTTGTTATAACTCTGTTTTTTCATTCTAAGTTTTCATTTAAAAAAAATCAGTTTTATTGTTTTATGTTATTTTAGTCTTTTACCGGTACAGCACTTGGTCAACGGCTGTTGTTTTTAAATGTGCTCATAAATAAATTTGATTTGACTTGGCATATTAATCCAGTAATTCCCAAATTACATTGGCTGACTGTTATTTTTAACATTATTTAAAATTTTACTTAGGAATAATTCATATTAACCCCTTAAATGCCAGTTTGTTCACTCAGATCATTAATTTGGGATCCGCTGTTTATTCCTAGGTCTCAGCTAGTAAACCAAAGTGGCAAGGCCTTTAATAGTAGAGCCCCCAAACTGTGGGGCTATCTAAATATTGAGACCAGACTTACAAAATCAGCAGTGTCTTCAAATCCATCTTTAAAACACATGTAAACCAGTAGCAAAAGGCTTTTATGACATGTGGCACATTTTCTTTGTTTTATTTTTGATCTATTTGGGGTCTTATTTATGTTTGTTGTTGTTGTTCTTCTTATTGGATGTTTATTAGAAGTACTTTGTTACTTTTTAGGAAAAGTGCTATATAAATAAGGTTTATTATTTCCTGCATACAGGAAATTTTGGTGCCCGCTCCAAGGAGGTTTTGGCCTTTCCCAAAGGCATTTCATTTACTCAAGCATAAAATACATTTTTGTCTATCAAATGGCCAGTAATAACAGAAAAATGCATACTTCTGTTCAGTAAGGTAACACGGTCTCATTGCCTTAACTATAAACGGGTTAACAGTGCTTATGTGTGCAGTCACTCCTCAAATACACGTAGTGAGCCAAGACAAAACCCTGTTATTATTACCACATAAACACTTGCTCTCAAATTTACATGCCATTAAATTGCACTTCCTTCCCCAGTATTACGAAACCATTTGTGCCAAAACATCTCTGTTCAAAACACTATCTTAATTTTGTAATATATCACAGGACATTCAGTGCAGTGTCACCAAGGGACCATCAACCAAAAATAAACTCAGTTGCATTCATATTATTTATATCAATTGTTCTTTGGTCTGGGGCTCTCTGGAGATGTATTTGTGTGGTGTTGGAAAATATTTAAAGAGGTTATGTTAACGCATATAGTCGTTTTGTGCCTCATCTCTCTTCTATCGCTAACAGGTTTACAGAAGATCGCTTAAAACTACAACAAAGTGACCAGAAAACACAACAAATGAGTTTTAAAGAAGACAGCTGCTGGATACTGCAGCGCTGGACCCAGAAACACCCAGTGGCCCTTCCTGAAATAAATATATACCCTGCTGTCCTCTTTGTAGGTTAGCTCTCCGGCTGCTAACGCTTCTGCTAGCCGGACAAAGCTAGCTGCTGCTGTTAGCATTAATGACGCCAGTTGCAGAAGCCAGGCAAAGAGTGTGACAGCACCAGCGAAATCCTTATCTAAACCACTGTTAGGTTTTTAAATCAAAAGGAAGGCTATCTGTATTTTAACAGACGTGTAAGTAAATAGCGGTTACCTTCTTTTTTCAGTCCACCAAACCTGCAAAGCACCGCCCTCTCACTTCCTGGTCCTCAGATGGAGCTGTCATGTGACAGCAACGTCCCCCAACCGCCACAGTCACACGCTCAAAATAATACTGCGGTTTTAACACAATCAGAGAAATAAAATAAAAGTGTGAAGCATTAGTAGGCTATATAATTATACCGCAATGTGTTTGAAAGACTTGTAATTTTATGTATGAAAACAAATCGTGCCCCTCACAGTATAACAGACCACCTCACTGAAGAAGTTCAGATTTGTTCTTTAATTTGTCACCCATCTGTATTTTAATGCTAATACTTTTAGCACTTAAGAATGTGAATGCTGGTCTTTCACATTTAACAAAGCTTTGTTTTGTTGTTTTTCACAGGGTTTTACTGTTAAACTAATTTTATTTCATGGGCCACACAGATCCCAATTTAATTTATAAAAAAAAAAAAAAAAAAAAAGTTCCCATTTTCTTTGAGCACAAATCAGTACAAGTACTATATATATATTCATACAGTATATATTTATATTTATATTTACACATATTTAACAACCTATGTAACTTTAATAATTTCATAGCTATGTGATTTTTTTAACAAAAAGAAATTTGAACTCTAACTTTTGAATTTCATTATTATCTGGTCCTGGTGTCCTCTTCTTGATGTAATTATTTCATCCAAAAATATCAGTATACAATAAGAAAGTAATACAAAGGATAAACTTGACTGTTGTGCTCATGTGGTGCACTCAGAGACAGATTCAGCTATTTACTGCAAGTGAATTGTACAGAGGAAGGGCAAACAGGTTATGGAGTTAGAAATTAACTATAGCAGTAAAAAGAAAAAAAAAGTGTATACTATAAACAGAGAAAAGAGAAAAGTCCTTTTGCAGTGAGACATTCAGTTTATTCACTTCAATTAGTTCAGGGAGGGGCAGCCATCTACTATGACCAGTTGGGGGTGAGGGGAAAGAGTAGACAGAAAAAAGGAGCAACAAAGACAAAGTCCCCCAGGACTGTCATCTCAGGTGCAGGCTTGATCAAAAAGCATTTTTCCCCACAAAAACACAGGCAGAATTAAGAATATAGTTTTCCCCAGTTGTAGGTCAGCTGCATAGCTGGACATGATGGTTAGGACCACCAAAGTAGAATAACCATTTTGATGACTAAACTGTCATGTAGATAAAAGTAATATTGCAAGGTAATATTATATTGTTTTTGAATTGAGCTTTCCTAGCTACTAAAATATTTCATCCCTTGCTGGTGGATCAACTGTCCAGATGATGCCAAAATGTCATGTCATTCAAACGTGATCTTTTTAGGACACCAGGTGGCATTGTTAAGCTATAAAATAGTTATCATTTCTGTATTTTCAGTGGTTTGTGTGATGAGTTGTATTCATAAACACAGTGTATGTGTGTTTAAGAACACAAGATTATTGTCAGTGTTGTACTGATGCATTTGTCATGTTTTGCATCAATAAAACTGATATATGTGGTCCAGGTTTATACCAAAAGTCCTTTGAGGCCATAAAGAGATTTGAAGCAAAGCAATAAACAAGTCAAACGAATGTCAACACAGTGAGTCAGACATGTGACACAGATGAAAATCAAGGATTAACAAGTGATCTGCAGACAATGCCTTGAGGTACAACGTCTGTGTTGAAGTTATTGTGCAGAGACAATGTAGCCTCTCCCAGCTGGTAAATATGGCGTGCACTGTCACCATCAGTTAAATTCAGAGGTTCTTGTCCTGTGTGATGACATGGAGAGATTTCAAAACATGTCTAAATATATGATGTGTGCTTTTATATTTTCATTTTCATCACTTGTCATGTATCATAAACTCTGCCTCATATGTCCAAGTTAAAGAAACTACAAAAGTCATGCATTATTCAGGCAATGAATACAGCATCAGAGTAGGGTGTGGTGCAAGTCTCTGCTGTACCTCATGGATATACACTGCACAAACATGAAGAGTTGTGGAAGTAACCAAGGACTATATTATATTTCAGAGGAACTGATAGGGGAATTTAAGTCTTTTTTTAAGCATGGTCAAAAAATTGAGGATAACAAAATTATTATGATACTACAGATGAGAAATAAATGTTTATATTTTGTTTATATTTTATAATAAATGGTTGATCAGAGAGGGAAGTCACTGACACTTTGTGAAGCGAATCATTAACCCCTAAATAGGTTTCATATCACAGCACTTTCTGCTATATGAGTCAATACCTTGTTTATATTTCAGCTTTATACACTTAATGTAAATATTGGATTTCACATTAGATTTAGATTGAATTATTTACATATAATATTACATATTATTCATTTTACCATTATTTAGATAAAAAATAATATCTTATCTTCAGTCCAGTATGTGCAATATACACCTTAACAAAATGCACATCAGGTCCAAACACATATTACAAAATATACACACACTACAATTATCTTTTTTCATCTTTTCTGTTTTGCCACATTTTGTGCTTTTCATGATTCACCCAGAGTTTCTCGTACTCTGGTACTTATGTCTACGTTTTTTGGTGAATGTGAGAGATTATAAATGGTCATTGCTGACGTTGATGTTCCTAACGCAGAGCAATGTTTTTGCAGACACAGCAACTTCAAGCTCACTATTTTAGGACAGCTACTGAAAGCCTGTTAAGTGGGTTAGTATGAATGAAACATACTCAGTTTAGAGGAGAAAACCAAACAAAGTGGGCCCTGCAAGTAAGATGTTTTCCCAACTCGTGTCAGAGGGTCACTTCTATGATGTGGGAGCCCCAGTGACATGCACGGGTGACATGCAGATGTGACAAAACAAAAGAGCTTTTCATGCCAGTGCTGCAATGTCAGGGGACTGTGATAACATCTGTGTAATCTACATTTGACATTCACACTGCTGATTAAAGGCCGATAGCATTTTCTGCTTCTGTGTCTGTTTCATTTGATATCAGGATGGCATTTTCTGCAGCCTTTAATATGCTTTAATTGCATCGATGTTGTTTTAGACCCATATTTGTTGTATTATCAGCATACACACAAAATATTAAATTGGTATAAGGCCTACTACATGGACTCTTTCACTCGTTGTTGTTTAATTTTTTGAACATCAAACAGTAAGCTGTAGTAAACTCCTCTTCAAGTGTATGTTGACTAGAGCTTTCTTGTGACACTGTTTTCCCTCTCAACTCCATCATGTGGCTTTAGCAGTTACATTATGTGACAAGTACTTAAATGAGAGCGACACTTGACTGTTGCAGTACAAACAAACACACTCTTGGAGCAACACAGCAGTGGGCAGTTAAATAAAAACTTGTGTGAATGCTGCCCTACTTGAGTAACCTCATCCCAAGGTGAGGGGTTTGCTCATCACTGGCAAATTACACATAAAGAAGAACATGCTAGTCATCCAAAGTGAAGTAAGCATGAGAGCCGCTATTACATGAGCAACGCTCCATGTAGAGCTCTTTGCTTATTATGAGAGTCAATAATGTGTGCGATTTTGTTTTGAAGTAATCATGTAATTTAAAGTGTGCGCATGTGTGTGTGTGTGTGTTATCCGGCGTGCTCTGCTGATTGTTTATGTAGCCTCCTGAGACATGGAAAAATATAAGTTGGGGAGTTTCAGTCATTATGATCTAAAATAAGTCAAAAGGTCAGAAAAAAATAAAACAAAAGTTATCGTAATGGATATCAGGACTTTGTGTAAAACAAAAACAAAAAAACTTTCAAAAGCATGAAGAAATTAAAAATGAAAACTGGGATTGTTAACTTTGCATTTAGCTTTTTTTGAATCATTTTCAAAGTAAAACGTTGGTGACTTTTATGCACTATGTGCTTTGGCACTCAGCAACCCTGCTCTGTAACTTTAGTTACAAAGTAAAGTTACAGAGCAAGTTGCTGTGGTTCCTAAAACTTCCACTTTGCAATAATACCACTTACAGTTGATTGTGGAATATCTAGGAGGGAAGAAATTTCATGAACTGACTTGTTGCAACAGTGGCACAACCCATTCTTTCACAAATGTTTGTAAAGTCAGACTGCATGGCTAGGTGCTTGATTTTATACACCTATGGCAATGGGAGTGAA
>VUQI01002304.1:0-13630 GCA_015106735.1 Paratilapia polleni | reverse complement strand
GTAATGCAGATACATGCTGTATTAAGTTGGGCCTGTGGCCTTAATACAATCAGTGCAGACACAGTACAATTACCTGGCAAGTGGCTAGAGCTAGCTGGCATACTTTTAATTTATAACAGTCTCTTAGTTTCAAAGGTATCAATATACAGTACTTTGTTGCCACAATTAAAGCTTAAACTCCTTCCATTGCTAGTTTTGGCAGATAAACATAATCATTTACTGATGTTGTGCTGTGCCATTAATGGAGTGCAAAAGTTGGAACACTCTATGTAACTCTGACATGGAACAGATTTATTATATTAACTGTGAGGATACTACACATTGATGCACGAGGAGAGCCCATCAGCAGCATAAGCTAGATGTGACTGAAGAGTTTGTAGAATGCAAACAGCCATATGAGATACATTTCTATCACTCAAGCAAGTACAAATGTTAACATTTCCCTACCATCGGTTTGTACTCAGAGAAATGTGTGTGCACGTGGGGCAGGATGGGGCAGTCACCCCTCGCACCCAACCCTACTGCGCATGCAATGACCCAAACAAAAAATGAGCACATCCAACATAACAAGTGAATTAAAATGCACATAACATCAGCAGAACAAAAGTAACAAATATTAGCCCCAATCAGAGCTGTTATGCACACTAAACACAAACCCAAAACGGAATATAAAGAATGGGAAATATGCATAGAAAATGCAACACTTACCTGGGTTAACTGAAGCTGGGACCCTTAATATACAGTTCTTTAAAAAATTGCAATAAGTAAGTTAACCCTGTGGTGTCAAGCTAGGACTTAACAAGCAGTATAATGTGTGATATCTTTTGCATTACCATCATAGATAGATAGATAGATAGATACATACATACATACATACATACATATCTGATGTTGGGGAACCAGGACAATCTGACAATAAGTGGGCTACTGGAACAAGGACAAGGCATAGATGGACAAGAGATGAGAACGGGGAACTGTTGGAATGCTACTGCACATGTAACCCCAGTGAAAGAGGTTAAATGAAGAGGATGTGGGACCTATGGACTCTTCGACACCCAACATCTAGACTGACATCAAAACAACCGGTAGCTCAGTGTTCCAACATCTGCAAGAAGCAACTGCTATCATAACTAGAGACTGACAAGGTACAACACAAATGCTAGGGCAAGGGGGTAAAGGACGTCAGGGCAGGGGGGAGATGTCATCATCATCCCCACTCCAAGATTGGGTACCAAGCCCCAAGAACAACTGGTACGTTGAACTAAACTGGGAGAGTGGCTCCGGCAGATTCCAGGAACGACATCTGAGATCTCTGTCCAGAAGAGCGCAGTCCTAGGAACAGCTAAGATACTGTGCAGGACCCTCAAGCTCCCAGGCCTCTGGTGAGAGGACCTAAGCTTGGGTGAAGATACCGCCCACAGGGCAAGTGGGGAATTATTTTATTATAGATATATAGAGAGAGCTAGAGATAGAGAGGGAGAGAGAGAGAGAGAGAACACATTCAACTCACATTTAGTAAGATAGTAGCTGTTTTTTACTAAATATTTAGTTTGGATGTCCACCTAAAAGTATAACCACAAATTGCTAGTAATCATGACAATAATGGGTGAGTGATACCCACTCCACATTGCACTGCTGACAACTGTACCCTACACCTTCTTGAAATAGCATTTGCTTGACACTGACATGCTTACTTATATCTTTGAATTCTGAACGTCCCAACTAAGAGTGTTTAAGCATTAAACAATGACATGGTACACTGTAATCTTTAACTGGTAGATTTCACCATATATTCCACAACTATCTGCCATTTGTTGGTGACTGACACTGGGCAGCCACCTAGCTAGCTGCTAACTTCCCATATAAAAGATATTAAAAGGTAATTAATCACCCCCAGAGCAAATTTAGTTTGCCCTAGCTGTGACACCACATAGGGGGCACACTGCTTTCAATTTGAATAACAAGTTGGTTTTTTTTAAATGAAAAAGATGGGCCAACTAATAAAACCATAAAATATACAGAGCAGCAGTGAGCACATCACAAACATGATTATGCTTTAAACTCTTGCACAGTCAGACACCAACACTAGGTAAATCAACAGTTTTTACATGAAAGTATCATGAAAAACCTGAATGAATCAGCACCCACAAGAAAAACACCTTCATTTGTCATATTTAACAATCATTATTAGTGGATAAGATTAGTATAAAAATAGCAGACCTTAGATAAAATTAGCAGCTGGCAGATGCCAAAAAACAGACAGGAGCATCAGAAGAATCACAGCATCCCAACTGAGCAGACTACTGACATACACTGACACACATGGAGAAAAGGAAGCTCTTACCTTGCTGAAGGGAAGCAGTGAAGCATCTCAGCAGCACGTGGGCCTCCAGCTTGAAATGCACATTTTAAGATGACATTTTTCATTGCATTGATAAGCAGAAGATGGCCATCAGGACATGGATATAAGCTTCTGGCAGCCAATAAGTGTGACTGCTTAGCTAAATGTAAAGTGTGTGAAAGAAATGTTAATGTGATAAATGATGTGTGACAAAAGCTATATTGAGTTTCCCATAAAGTTTGTATTGCAGGATGAAGTACTTTAATATGGGCTGTTGTATGCTCATACAACAGCCCATATTAAAGTACTTCAAACTCATTTCAGTTCAAAACACTCACAATGATGATTTATATTTTGACAGCATATAGGCAACACCAGCAGCCTGAAATCATCATAATACATGTGGAAAATACAAGCTAAAAGAGAAAAATAAGCTCATACATTAATTCACAATGGACTGCAATGGGAATACTGCAAATAGCAAGCTGACAACACTATAAAAGCACAAATTAGCAGCCACCCATCAATCCAGAGACATACAACCTACTAAGACATTAAACAGAAGCGCAAACCACACCAAACAAAAACACCTTAAGAGAGCCACTGCATCAACTCACATCATGAATATATGCCTATAAAGCTCCTACCTTGCTGAAGTGAAGCAGTAATCCAAAGGTAATCCATTAGGATGCAAACAGCTAGTAACAGGAAACTTTGTGATTACCACTTAGCACAAATGTCCTCCTCAAATAAACCCTGAAGGAACAAGACGAAGCTGTTGGTGGCAGGCTGTCTGTAGTTATATCCACTTAGGCTAACTTCTGATGAGACATTAGCTGGATTTAGTGCTGTAGCCCTACCATGGAAATGCAAAGAAAGAGAGTTAGCCGTTTGCCGTTGATTTATAATCTTGGGTGGTGTTTCTTTATTCCCTTTATTCCATAGCTAAAAGATCAGTTTCCAAAGTCAGGATATGTATCTGTGGACCTGCCTGCTTTCTTTGTTCAAGATGTCCAATCAGCAGTGAACATCTCCAGACCAATAAGTGGCACCATATGAGGATAACCCTCTTGGTCCCCAAACCATATTTTTTGCCCTTTTGAATTCATTGCCTTAACAAATATTTTACTTGGTTTGCATATTGGGATAACCTTGTGACTTTTATGAAAATTGACTCACATTAATGTACTGCTTTTCTAGTCTTACTAACAACTCAGAGCACTTTACACTACAAGCCACATTCACAGAGGATTTTATTCTGTCCTATGCTTTTACTGCTTTATCTATCTTACATCCATGCCTACAGCCAATTTAGCATCATAGATTAACTTAATGCATAGGCTATCTTTGGACTGTGGGAGTTACTCAGATAACACTAATGCATGTGCTGTGATCCGACAGTGCTAAACACTACTTGACTTATTCATTTAGATACACACCATTTAACTGCCTTGTTTCCTGTTCGATTATGGCTGGTGGACTGTGTCTCCTACCTCAGCTACTGTAATGAAGTCCTTTCCACAGTCGCCACCAAAGTCCTGAATAGGCTGCAGCGTGTCCAGAAATCTTCTGCCAAGGTCCTCACACTAAATCCTGGTAGCACATCACCCCTTACTCTCATCCACCTACACTGGTTTCCAATAAAGTCCCACACTGAATTCAAGATTTTACACCTACACCTACAAGTGTAGGTGTAGATGGAAAATCTACACCTGAGTCTTGCCCCTCAGCACCTCTCTAACCTCATTCACCTCTACACCCACTCCAGATATATTTGCACTGACACTGTGCGGCTCTCAATTCCCTTCTCCGGGTCGAGGACCCTGGGGTAGACAGCCTTCTGTGTCCAGGCTTCCCCTTGACATCTGAAATGCCAAAACATTACAGTTGTTAATAGGATCTGTTACATGTTGCACTGTCCTCTCTCCCCAGTTTATCTGCCCATATTTGGCTAAATATAAGTCCAATCTGTCATTTAACACACTTTAATGTTATGAATTGAACTGTGTTAGACAACATTTGATGCTCATTCACCTCAGTTGGACTTTTAGTGATTGAATGTCTTCTGTTAATTGTGTTAGTTCCATTTAATCACTGTGTTGTGGCAGATGCGAGTCGTGTCATTGGTTGTGGTTGCGTCGGTGGCATCTGTCCTGGCAGTGGCTCTCTGATTGATAGGCCTGAGAACAGAGGGGCAGTGGGAGATGAAGAGAGGTCTGATAGCGGGCCGCTAGATACTCCCTGATTCACTGTGTGTCAGATACTGATAACACCAAGACTCAGAGAGAGAAAGGCGGAGAGAGTCTGTGAGGGAAGTAAGAAGAGAAATAAGGGCATAAATGAATACTTGGAAGGGAGAGGAGAGAAGAGAGAGGAAAAGGAGATGCTTTAGATGTCACGTCAGTAGACAGTGTGGAGTATGGGATTGTGGCCACTAGCTTATTTCATCACACTGACAAATCGAGGTGTGAGACCCATTGCTCTTGACTTCACGTTGTCATGCGGGCAAGCCTCCTCACAACGTGATGTTCCTCTTTTGGCTCTCCTTTTTGACTCTCCATTGCTCTTTCTCATCTATTTCTCCTTTCTGTCTCTGTGAGTGTGTGTGTGTGTGTCCTTGTCCTGGTTTTTATTAATAACTATCTGTGGGAGATGAAATAAGCCTGTGTGTTTTTTATGTGGTTGGCGTGGTCACAGTGCTGTCATTGTAATGTATGTCTTCCGATAGCACTTTGAGGGTAGAAAAAATGGAGAGCATCTTCCTGTCCTCTCTCTGCAGCTTCAGTGTATCAATAGCATCACTCTTCTCACCCCCTTCTCTCTCTCTCTCTCTCTCTCTCTCTCTTCTGTCGCAATCTATCTACTTTCCCATTTTTTTCTCTGATGCCCCGACCTTATCTATCCATTTTATCTCCCTGCAGTTTTCACCGCCATTTCTTCTCTTCTTCGCCTGTCGCTCATCCCAGTGTCACCTGGTTTTCTGTCGCCAGGGGAAGAATGCAAAAGGTTTCAGAATGCAGCCAAGTCAGTCAGGAGGTCAGTAATGACACAAAAATGTACCGTAAAGTGTGCCTGATGGTCACGAGTCATTTAGTCTTAAAAAGATATGAACATTATGCATACCTGTCCATCACATGGGTGAGCCAACTCAAACATCTGATCAGTGCTATGAATGCACAATGAATTTCACAAATTACATCCATACCTAAGTGTGTCATATGCTTGTCATCTTCTACAATAAGCACAGCACATTGTAGCAGTGTGACACAATGGTTTCAAACCATGTGTCATCTTACCTGTATGCCATTATCTCACCCTCAGACTGACCTTCCATATCTGAAGGAAGTGTCTGCTTATAGCATACCTTAACATTTAATTTTTAAGTCATTACATTACTTTCTCTTTCATATAGTCATCCTTAAATGGCCTTAAAATGCACCCAAACTGAAAACCTGAACATTGAGAAATATTGAGGGTACAAATTGCTACCACATTATAAAATATAACTGCTAGCAATTAAAGACATGTGCGCAATTGATTTATAAAACCACCCCAAAGGTCTTACCCATTAAAGAAGCACAGGCAAAAATTTAGGCTCTTGTACCAAATAAATATAAAAAAAAAAAATAGCAATATAGACAAAAGCAATCCGTCTAAACAGATAACAATTATTGTGAATAAAGATGTAAAACCTTTACACAAGGGACAAGACTTTTGGTACCAGAAGCTCTTTGGTGCACATGTGTAGCCTGAGTATTAGCTCCATTGACCAATACCGTGCAGGTAAATGTATGTGCGGAACATACATCCACTGGCTATAGAGCAGAGGCCCTAAAACATTTTGGCCTTTGTCCCCAAAAGGTAAATCATCAGATGATAGCTTATGGGTACCAAGATTGTACAGAAAGGTAAAAAAAAAAACCAAGGCCATAAGGCTTGATTACCAGGGCCTGCTCAGAGGAACCTTAGAGGCTCCAAAGGCACCAGCATTTGAATTTCTTTTTTTTTTTTTTATGCAAATAATTTTTGTGCATTGTCCATTACTAGACTTCATAAAGTAAAAAGGTAATGGGCTTGAAGGTGGCTTCTGAAGGAATTGTTTGCTTATAGCATTTTCTTGAGGCTTATATGGTAGATTTGTTGTATGTTGAAATTTATTTGTGTGTAATAAAATTATCACAAACTAACGGGGTTGCTTTCAACCTATCACAAGAGGTGAAATTGCACCGAATAGGGGCCCAACGTCTCAGTTTTGCCCTGGAGCCCCCTAGTGGGTTAATCTGGTCCCGATCTTTGCTGATTTAATTCTGCAGTCTGATTTTTTAAGAAACATGAGTATTACCAGTAACACATCTTATATAAATCACTTTTTTAAAATTCCAGACTCAGCAGGAAAATATTATTTTAAAGTACCAAGAGTAAATGAACATATCATGATTTGGCTTCAGGCTGGTTCTGCTAAAGAGGATTCCACTGTGGAGATTACTGAACCAATAAAACTCAGATGTGGGGAGATTGTCCCCCTTTTTCCCCCCTCTTGACTTTCTACCTGAAATTGAAGTTCTGTGTCACCCATCCAGTGTGAATACCTCACATAGCTTTACAAGCAGAAAGAATAAATACCTATGTGCTTTGTCATAGTACCAAAGATACCGCTGAAATTACATCTAATGACCAGACAGATCAGATTATGATTTCAGCAGCTATTGTTCAGGGCTTAAGTGCTGTCAGAACCTAAAAATGATACTAAATTTCGCTTTCTTAAAGATTCTACTTTGGTGAATTACATTCAGAGGATTTCAGGATGTCCATTCAGTTCCTGCTTTAAACCGTTTAATATCCATACCACTTAAAGTGTGCCACAGGTCTACTGGCTTAATAGCCTGGCTTGCCTATATATTGGTGTTATGCTCGTATAATGTTCATAATTTCATAGTTATTGTTTTATGTTGTATTAATTAATACATTTTTGTTGAAATATAACACTATCATATTACAGTTGTTTCAGTGTAATGATTGTAGAAATTTAAATGACATGTTAATAAAAACCTATATGATGAAATCAAAATCAAACTTAGCCTTTTTTGAACTTCCATTCTTTGCATCTGTTCACCTGCAAATCACCAAAAATGCCATTTGTACTGTTTGTGCTATCAAATGTTAAATATCGTTTGCCTTTTAATGACTTGAACTTCTTGAATTTCACATGTTGCGAGCTTCCACGGAGGACTAGTTTGGCAAGTGAGAGTTAATACAGTATTGGTGGTCTACAGGGTTGAGGTTGAAGACCAGAGGATGTGCTCAGTGTTTAGCATCGATCAGCAGGAGATGGAGGTCTGACTACCAGCCCGGTGCTGTGTTGGCCTGCCTTAATTGATGTAATGAATGTGATTAGGTGCTATCTGAGGGATCGCTGAGCCTGGCCCTCCGCCCTTTTTTCCTTATCTCCCAATGCTTCCTAGGCCCTACAGAGTGGACCAATAATGTATCAGAATGGGGGAAGATGGATTGATGGGCCAAAAGATGGAGGGGTTCAGCAGGCTCTCATCCAAAATGTATCCACAGTGACATACACCAGCACAGTGAAATGGACACAGAAGCATACATATATGGCTTATTTATAAAGGTAGAAGTCATTAACCTTCAAGATGACCATGGTGATGATGGTTTTATCACTAAAATGCTGAATGAAATATTTTATTTTGTTGTGTGTGAGTTACGTATATATATATATATTTTATAAACTCCTTATGTCAAAAATAAATTTCCAAGTAAAGTCAACTCAATTTCCAGTATTAAGAGTTATATGTAGTACAATTAGCATAACACAAATGGGATCACTTCTGGTGACTTTCGACTTGCATGGCAACACTGTTGAGAGTTACTCTTGACAGAAATTAGCAAGACAGCACTGGTTTTGCTTTTAGTAACAGGTAAAGCAACACATTTACAAAACAAACCACCAAAATGATGGTGTCTCAGTTTCAGTAATCTAGCATGAAGCTAAATAAAATATCACCTGAGGAAATGTAATGGAACAAACACAGAACAGCACATTAGGGCATAACATGCAAAAAAAAAACAAAAAAAAAAAACTTTCTCAACACACCCTTAATTATTGGCAAGTGCAGAGAATAGCAGACATAAGCATTTGTTTGTTTTGTGTCCAGGGCCACTGGTTTGTGACCAGTGCTCACAAACATTGTTTTTCTTGTAAAAAGTAACCTGTGATTACATGAATACAAGTAAAAAAATGCACATTGTCTCAAGATAACTTTAAAACAAGGCATATTCATAAAAAGATACAAACTTGATTTTGTGTTAATATTACCAATTTAACCTCGATTCATTCATATCCATTCTGATTTATTTTTTCAGTGTATTGGAAGGTAAGTTTAGAAGAAGCAGAAAACTGAAGAGAACAAACTTTTCAACAGTGCAGCGCTGGCATCATGTGGTAGAATAAAGTCCTGCAGGAGGACACAGCACTTAACTATCAGAGACTATTTAGTATGAGAGGATCAATGACTGTATGATGCATGACATTGGAAATATTGTGGATACTGGAGTGTAAAACAGTCATTTCTTTAAAAAAATGTGACTCTTTATTTCCCATGAGTGATGATCCACTACAGCAAGATATAATGGATAATGATCAAACAGCAGTTTAACTGTAAATACATTGTTTGCTGTTCCGTTACCTGTAACATTTTGTTTTTTAATAAGATAAAAATAATTCTTTTTTGCCTGGTATCCCTTTGCATTTGCATTGTGATATTAAACTCAACTTTATATCACAAATGGTATCATGAGTTGGTCATACACAACTTTGTCCCTGTGAGGGCAGTTATTTGTTATAGCTCAATATCAACATATGCACATAGAATATGATGCATTTGTTTATAAAAACCCTCAAATATTATGCAGTATTGGGAAATAAGAGACAAAAATAACATGATTAAATAAAGAATTGTGTAAATACAATGCATATGGAAAACACAATGTTTTCGTAGGCTGTATTTTAGAAGCTTTCATCGTAGTGATTAAATTGAAAAGGTCAGCACTGATGGGAATATGCCATGCTGTATATTTGATCAAAATCGGTTACTGTTTAAGTTAGATATGAACAATATACACATATCATCCAATCAATATAGGTCTTTTTATACTGGTGTCCCAGCATGAATATCCTTAAAACAAAAACAAACAACAGAAAAGGCCTGAAAAACATACAAAGTGAAGACCACTCTTTAAAAATAGGACTAATAACACCAAGTACAGTACATAGCTTTGGATCCATTACTATAGTGTTACCAAAATCTAATTTATCTCATGGTAGTAATTCTCCTCTTTCAGTGTAACATAAGCATTTCAGCCCATTTGCCTTTATATTACTTTTGTTTTACACATATTTCCCAATCTGTAGCATGTGTATGACCCAGAACCTGTCTAAGAAGAAACAGACACTAGACAGATTAATGGGTGATTCTGAAGTATCTGTATTCTGCATATAGAGCTGCAAAATATTACAGCCCAAGGGTCTCATTAATAACAATGGCTTCATTTAAATTCTTTCTAAAAAAAAAAAAAAAAAAAAGCTTTCTCATTATGTAGGCACCTGGTCGATACAGTTTCAGTCAATAAATTATTAATCCATCATGAATCTGAAAAGAGAAGCTTTTCCCATAGTTCTTCAAATTATTTTCATTCTCCAAGTTTAATTGTCATTGATCAAGTAATTCATACTTTTAATTCAGCCATGCTGTCTGTGGCACACATTTTACTGTCTGCAGTGTAGGCTGGCTCTGCTCAAGTTGCTAAGTAAATTTAAACATTGTGAGTGTCACTACTGTAATTCGAATGATGCTGATGTGATAAATGACTCCAGCTGTCATAAGGTGGGGAAATGAAAACTGATGGTGATGAAAAAGTTTTTTTAAAGTAAATATTAATTAAAAAAAAAATAATCTAAAAAGCACATTAAAATCATTGTTGGAAAGTTGTGTGAATCTCAGGTTACAGTGGTCAGTAAATCACTTTTAATTTGGGGTAAAGAATAACGGGTTGAGTCATAAAAAGTCCATCATCACTGGCATCAAACATAGCAAACAGTTCTATGTTTTTACAACAAAGAATTCAAAATGTAATTCTGACAAATCCATCACACTAACTCACTAAGATACACTCATCTAATATTTGTAAGTAGATGGTGCCCTTCTGCGGATACGTAAGCAATGTTAGTTTTTCTGTTCTTCCTACAAACATCCTAAAGAGGGCAGTGTGACACAAAAAATACACTTCCCTGCGTTCACTGTTGCTCTTCCTATATGCTGTCCTGCATATGTGCATTATTGCGTGGTTAGATCATGGTTTGTTCAAGCAAAAACAGAAATTACACACTCTGAGCTCTATTTAAAGGTTGCCAACCCATTTAAAAACAGCATGTGGAAAGCTGGTTCACTTTTAGTTTACTTTATTTGTGCCTGTAAGTAGATCTGATCTACTTACAGGCACAAATAACGATGATAATGATGTTCTGATAGCATAGGGGTTAGGGTTAGGGTCATCACTGATGATGACTTAGAGCGCAGAGGGTTAAAATGACAAACTTTACAACAGCAACAAACATGTTTACAGCCTAGTACAAAAAGTAGTTCTGTGAAAACTGTATCAGGGTTACATTTTTAGTGACATGTGGCCTTATCCTTTGTGTGCACTTAAAGATACTTAAACCAGTCCACTGTTCAGTTTTCCTGTAAGTGCATTTTGTTTTAAGCCCTTTTTTTTTTTTTTAATTTGACAAAATTAGCATCCAGTGTGCCTGTTGCCAACAAGCAAGGGTGCTGCAGTGGTTTTCTACATATTTTGCATACAGTCATAGACTGTATGCAAAATATGTCACTATGTCACAAAATATGTCACTATGTCACTATGCACTGGGTGCCATTCATCAATCAAATTGATCCAGCCAGCCACTCGAACTGTCTGGTTTAAAGGATGCTGGGTTAAGGTGTTACTCCCCAGTAAGCCTACTAGACTACTTGGACTATACTAATAACAATTTGATTCAGTGAGTTTCTGTTGTTCACAGAAAGGCGTCTAAACAATGATGCCAAAGAAAAGTGTAAAACAGATTCAGCAACAATATTTTTTTCTCAATGTGTAAGTACACATAGAGAGGAGGGATAGTGGATATATTGGACAAAGGATGTTGAATATGGAGCTGCCAGGGAAGAGGAAAAGAAAAAGACCTCAGAGAAGGTTCATGGATGTAGTGAAGGAGGACATGCAGAGGGTTGGTGTGACAGAGGTGGATGCTAGGGATGGAGGCAAATGATCCACTGTGATGACTCCTAAAGGGTCCAGCCAAAAGAAGAAGAAGAAGAAGAATTAAGTATAACAGTTTTCTTCAACAAAAAAGCAACATACCTACTGTATCTGTGTTTAATAACAATCAGGCGTAATGTTCTGAGCTGGAGTTCATCAACACTGGCTGTTACAGTAATGCTGGTGATTACAGCTTCCATGCCCATTGATCATAAGCCATTCTGCCTTGTAGTGAGACAGTTAATTACAGAAAATGCTGCAGAGCTTTCTAGCTATTAGAGGCTTATCACTGAACTAAATGTGTGCCATTAAAATCAATGTAATGGTGAAGGTTTACATCACCTTCAGAATTCATTTTGCTTTCCTGATTTGAGGAGTAGTTTTTGAGAAAGAGGAGACAGTTTTCAGATTTTTACTTTATGAAGCAAAAACTAGAATTAGAAGCTCAACGTTAACAAAGCTGTTGTAGCAGCAATGAAAAATGGTACAAATATAATTTGCATTGCTTAGGAGTATACTATTTGATATTAGCTCATATGAAATGCATCATTAATTGGTGATGCTAATGAAGCACTGATGGATCTCAAAAGAAAAATAAAGCCATTAGCCAACAGAATGCCCTAGGTGAGAAAACATACATTATGTTATCACAATCTATATGTAATGTTTGTGGAAAATATTTTTGTAATGAAAGTTAATTTAATCATCTTCAGTAAAATTGGATTGATATTCCAGGAGGGTGTAGGTGAGAAAATGTTAGCCCAGCTCAGGTAACTAAACTCATCATTCTGGCCTGTGTTAAAAGCCAAATGAAAAGACAACACATAACCAAACCTTTACTGCACATAAAAACAGTCACTAGGGAGTTACATGCTGGATTCACAATCTGACTTTACAAGCACCATTTTTTGCTTTTTCTTTGACCTTGTGATACCTCCCTGTTGTCACAATACAAGCTTAAAAGCTTTTTAAAATATATATATTTTTTAAAAACCACTGAAAGATAAGAAAAAAACACTGCATGGTTGCAAAGAAAAATAACAGAATATCTTTGCATTTAAATGTTATATTAGGACAAATGTGTTTTAAAAGGACTCTATGAAGCATTGCAGTTACTCACCACCTCCATCATGTGGCCTATGTGTAAACCACATTCACATTATAAAATGACTCCACACTGAAGCACAAAACTAGAATCAGAATCAAAATCAGAATCAGAATTATTTTTATTGCCAAGTTTGTACACAAACGAGGAATTTGTCTTGGTGTCATGGTGCAATACAGTGGTACAGAAGTGGAATATATGGAATTTACAATATACAATATATACATATATATATATATAAATATAAATATAAATATAAATACACAATATATACTAACTGCCTACAGATATTAAAGAAATTAAGACATATGTAAAGGTTATGGACAGGAAGGGGGGAGAAGTGTAAAATGTAAGTAGAACATGATGTGCAAAGTGCTTGTACTGAATTCAGTGTGCAAGTTATTCTAGTCTGAGTAAGTATGTGTGTTATTGTAACACATTAATTGAGCAGTGAGCGGGACGAGAGGGTGGTGTTAAGTAGTCCAACAGCCTGGGGAAAGAAACTGCTCTTGTGCCGTGAGGTACTGGTTCTGATGGACCGCAGCCTCCTGCCAGAGGGGAGCGTCACAAACAGTCTATGTCCGGGGTGGGAGGGGTCAGCAGCAATCTTTCTTGCCCGTCTCAGTGTCCTGGAGGTGTACAGGTCTTGGAGGGAAGGCAGATTGCAGCCAATCACCTTCTCAGCAGAACAGATGACACGCTGCAGTCTGCCTTTGTCCTTGGCAGTGGCAGCAGCGTACCAGATGGTGATGGAGGAGGTGAGGATGGATTCAATGATGGAGGAGTAAAACTGCACCATCATTGACTTCGGCAGGTTGAATTTCTTCAGCTGCCGCAGGAAGTACATCCTCTGCTGT
>VUQI01002302.1:0-10000 GCA_015106735.1 Paratilapia polleni | reverse complement strand
TTTAGGGGTAAAAGGCTGCAGGGACAAAGGGGCAGATGCTACATTACCATAGAAAAAAGAAGAGCCGTAAGTGGTTCACTTCCTTCAAATCAATAATTTAACAAATGTATAGGACTCACCGTGACAGAGTTTACATTAGAGGTTGAGAGCAAGGAGCGACTTCTAAACCCAGGCGAATACATTTCCTGCTGGGTGCCTACCCCAGGGAGCTGGGCGAAGCTTGTGGTAAAGCATAGGATGCAGCATACACCCACCACATGCAAAACCGTCCTGCCTGGTGAAAAGACAACACCTAGGTTATTGCATCAATAGAGCAAAAGACATTTCGCCACTTTTCATCAGACAGGTGTAAGTGCAACAAAGATCTTTACAGGGTACACAGATAACCCTCTTGCCATGTCAGTGGAAGAGGGATCTAAGCAGGCTACCAAATGAGAAGCCAGGATTCTAATAAAGCATAGGTTCTTACGCTGAATGTGGAAAATTGCATGGCAAAAAACAAGTCACTCACTTTCAGAGCTTTTGTTCTTCATCTTGTAGTACATGTACATAGTCAGCATCAACAGGTCAGCTAAAACATAATAAATAGCTGTATATTTCTGGATGACAGGAAGAAAGATACACAAAACGAGTCAGAGATCAATGGAAAAAATTGACTTTCTTAACACAAACATAATTGTTGTTGGACTTTGCTTAAAAAGCAGTCTAAAAACTGTTGCATGCATCTGTATTTCTCTGCAGCCCAATGTAAAGCTAAAACAACAACTCAACTGACAAAGATTTTACGGATCAAGAAACACAATTAGCTGACATCAACTCTAAAATGTGACACTTTTTTGCTGTTACACTACAAAACCCATAGAATTGTTTCTTTGAATGAAAGAAATGTCAATAGTAAGACATAATATCTTAATTCTAATGAGCATTTGCCACTGCGTTTGAAATTTTCTACATGAAACTGCTATTGTGTATTAAAAATCCATATAGATGCATTGATATTACGGTCATGGGAAACTCACACTGAGGCACATCCCCCTACAAGTTACCTGAAGCGGAAGCTGGTCTGCCAAAAAGGAACCAATGAGATTACAGGAGTCACCTCCCAACCACAGCAACAGAAACCAAATAGAGAGAGCTCTGTCCATATTCCCACTTTTACATGAGCTGTAATACTGTCTGCAATTAGAAAGAACAGACAGAAACATACAGGGCATTTAGTTAAGTTAGAATTTGCTCTGAGAGGCACAGACACCAACACAAACACTTACGGAAGTGAGGACACCAAGAAGAAGAGGATGGACAGGAGGCCTAGGTAGACGCTGGCCATATCCCTGGCATCCTGGGCACATTCCCCAAGCCCTTCCCAAACCCATTTGGACCCGTTAGGACACAAAGACGTGAAGTTTTCTTGAGTGGTCCATCCAAAGGTGGTGCGTGCGAGGACTCCGTCTGTAGACATATTCTTTAAGGACAGAGATGCCTCTTTAAATATTTAATTTATTAAAAAAAATAACTTCCTTACACAACAACTATGAGCACAGTGCTTCCATTATGTCAAGTTGATATTTCCAGAGTTTCAGCACACAGTCAACACCAAGCATATGGACATCACATATAGACCACAAACTTCAAATCAACCGCCTTCAAACTGAGTTAAAATAAAGACAGTTTCACATTTCGCAGTTGTTAGCATCGTTCTGAAGTTTTTTAGTCAAAATACACACAGCAAAAACACAGACAATAGGCAAAACAGCTTGTTAGCTACTAGGCTACCAAGCAGCAGCTGCCTAATAACTGTTTGCTGGATCTCGTGTGTGGCTTTTACGTGGAAAACGTCACCACACTACCTCACTCAAAACAGATTTCATTTAGCTTGCCTGTGTGCCCGCCAAGGTGCCAGCAGAACCCTCAGCAGAACAACTTCTTAGAAACTGCAGCTCTAACGAGGAAGCAAGCAATAAACAAGGTCCGTGTCTGTGAGCTGATTGGTGGGTTCTCAGAAACGTCACGTGACTTGCAACTCGAGAAGGAGATAAAAGTTACATTTGGCTCAGAGCGTTTTATCGTATTAAACCCACTGATCGTTTATCACATATTAATTTTGGAGGGTTCGGTTTGTTATAATGTCGAGAAATGATAAAGAACTTTTTTTTTTCAGCTTCACACAATTCAGGATTCACAGCATTAACCTTTTCTGAGACTGATCAATTTTCAAAAATTTGTTTAGGCTGTGGAACATGCTAATGGTATGTTTTCACGTTATTGTCACGTGCCCGCAGAAGTGGGGCTCACACATTTCACATAGTCTCATCACATATTAACAAGTACCGTTAAACTGGATTATTTACCTCCACGTGATTATTCTGTTTTAGCCTTTATTGGTCACGTGGTCTCCTGCTAACTAACTTGCATTTTAGTAAACTGCCGTAAAAACAAATAAATTAATAAATTAATTAAAAAAGCCTCTCTGTATGATCAGAACAATACAAGTTAACCCTGCTGCATGTAAAAGGGACAAATGTTCTCAATCCGTGAACTTTAATGACAATAACTGAGGTAGTTTTTCCTTATAGGTGACAAGATAGACAATTACAATAAAAATATACGGTTGATATTATATATATATATATATATATATATATATATATATATTATAACTGAATCCTACCTGAAAAAGACGATTAAATCCGACGTCAGGCGATGAATTGAAAAAAAGAGAGAGGACTCCTCATGTCATTTCCTAATTATCTGAGGTGCTGCCGTAAAGTGTCAGCTGACATTGTCAGATTGGCGACTCAGCACCAAAACTATCTGTTGTCAGCTCGCGTGGTTTTTACTTCCAGGCTTCCAGAGAGTTTCCGATAATACCACGTGCTTCTCGTAGACTAGTTTGGACCTGAGGAGACGCTCAAGTTTTATGCGTCAAAGTGATTACACCATGAAGGAGACGCCGAGGTCGGCACCCGACTTCCCGTAAGGGAACGCTGCATCACTTCAAAAGAACCTAAAAAAGAGGAACGATTCATTTTTACTCTAACTGCACATTTAACTGCTCAGCTTATTGAATGCCTTTTGATTACTGTATTTTAGACCTGGAACATGTATGAAGGTTGTAGAGAATATCAAGATATGCTAATAGAAGAGTTTATTACTCAGACCTTGTGTGTGTGTAGTGGTATGCCTGCTTAAGTACCAGAGTAAATTATTACTGACCTCTGATGTCTGAATAAATGATGTCTGGTATGTTCTGCTGTAGTCACTGAGCCCTTGTCGATGCTGGTAAACCTCAAGCTTTTTGTGCTTTGCTTCTTATAGTTAAGTCTATGGATTATCCACAGGACTGGAGACTTTATAGCATCTTAAATGTAGCTGATACTGTTGTGAGCACCACTATTGTATGACTTCAGAATATTCCTTTCTCCACACATACTAAATATAAACTAGAATTATCCTCATGGTGAAACAACATCAAGACAACTTGTTATTGCAAACTGGGTGAAGTCTGTCAAACCTACTCCACACAACACATTTTCTTTGTTATATTTCAAGAACAGGTTTTATTGATGACGCACCCAAACATTAATACGGTAGGAACACCTTCAGCGGGCTAGATTCTCTTATTTACATAACGTTTCCACAAAGTCATACAAATACTTGGTAGGCTTCATGTCAAAGTATATATTTAATACATTAAACAGAACAGGGGATTTCATTGTTTTATAAAGCAAATGTCACAACAAATCTACTTATGAAAATGGATGATAGAAAAGAAATGACCAATTGCTAACTACTGCAAAACAAGTCCTACTTTAAAATCTGTACAAGCGAATTTGAATGTCCATGAAATGATGAGGGAATGCAGCTCTTCCATCTTTCATTCCTCAGAGTTCTCAGAAAAGCAGATGTCTAGTGTAGTTGAGAGTAATTCTTTCAAAAAGCATGGATGAGATAAACCAAGCTTCTTGTACAGATTATCTCATCTTTTTTCTTTTTCTTTTTTGTTTGCCGTCTCAAAGAGAAGTGTGGGATGCGAAGAAGACAGTTTTTCACTTCTCTCGTTTCCTTTGTGGTGGGGTCTCACTTTATGTGGACCACTTTCTCATCCGTTTTCAACCGCTTGCGTCGGGGTTGTATGAAGTCGTCCTCCGAGTCGTCTGTGTTGTCGTCCTCCTTTTCCTTTTCATGCGGGGACTCGGGTTCAGGTGTATCGGGGAAGCTTTGGCCTGGGAACATCTCCTGCAACTTCTCCTCAAAGTACAGGCTCACTGCCTTGCCGGATATCGCCATCTCTGATCCCGCCTGCCGGAGGAGGAGGAGGTAGGAAAAGAAGGGTGTGAAGGAGAGACATGAAGGAAGACAGTATGAGAGTACCATTGAGCAGGAAGAATGAATGGGTTGAAATAGGGAAGAGGAAGAGGAGAGTGAGGAGACAAATTAGATTTGGTTAAGACTCCTGATGGCAGGGTAACCCCGGCTCAACCTTGCTGTACAGAGCAGGGATTTCCTGCCTCCCTGTCCCACTGTGGCTCCGTCAAGTATTCCCACAATTAATGGAAGTATCCAATATTTCAATAAGGCCAATTTCACATACTTCCATAGAATTCAGTGGTCTTGAATCAACCAGTAGGGTGAAATACAGTATCTGAAATTTTAAAGGTTGTTGGAAACTTTTGATGCCAACTATTAACACATAAAAAGCATATATTTGTATGTTAAATAGAAAGAAAAGCCTAAATACCAATCCAGCATCCATCATATCCATCACAAAGTACTACTACCAGCCTCCACCCTTTCCAAAAACAAAGGTACTAGACAGGCACACAATGTACCATGACTTAGAAAGCAAATTTAAACTAAAGTCACAAATTGGACTTATTTGAAGACCTCTGAAGGACATTCAACAGAAACATGGAAACATATTTAGACTTATTTATTTTGAACGTCAGAACACCCTCTAATCCAACATACTGTTCCTACCAGGTTTCAGTCAAAATGACACTTTAACCTTCATTCTTCATATAAGTTTGATGCTCAGGAATTCTCGACACTGTGATAAAGGGGTAAAAACATTTCTTGGAGCCTCAGTGGGAGGGGGCAGGAGATCTGCGCTCCATTTGAAACGGCTTACCTGTGTATTAATCTGTTTCTCCTCATCATAAACCTGGATTATTCGAGACATCTAAAAGGGGTAATAACATTACAACAAAGACAGTGAAGCAGCAGGGGGGAAGAAAAGAGTTCACAGCATAGGCAGGTAAGATAATAACAGATCAGAAATCTGTTCGGGCCTTCTGTGCTCGAATACAAGGTGTGTATCCCCGTGTCATTACTGCAGAAAGTAACAGCAGGTAAAGATCTCACAGGATACAGGAAACTACAGGCAGCTAGTGATACTCTTAGTAAATCCAAGTTTACTTGTCTGCCATATTTTTGTGTATCACCAACAGTCAGATTTCCTGTTTTAGCTTCAGCTTTGAAAAAGCCAGACTCTGATGTCTCTTCACCACTGATATGTAATAAATGCATTTTTGGGGCGACCATAGTATGTTAGGCCATTTTATATGTGCACAAATGCCATCAAGCAGTGAGTGGATTCCAAACCAGCCAGACCTTTACTGCCTGTCTCCCCCCCCTCCCAGATTTCCTATCCATCTTCACTTCTATCCAAATGAACGTGATAAAACACATAAAAACTATAAATGAATTTCTAAATTTTCTTTATTTTACTTATGCAACATATGAAAAAGAATGTTTTATTTTACAACTAATATAGTCACTGGAATGACTCAATCACATATTCGGTAACTCTAGCTGAAAATGGTAAAATCCCAAAGTACTCCCAGAAAACTCCGTAATAGCATTATCCAAGGCTTCCAATAATCGCTCTTGAGGAGTCTGCTTCAGCGAACCAGATGGTGCTTGAGATGCTGCTAGCTTAGAGTGGCGGTTTTAGCACCACCACTCTCCAAAGCTCTCCATCATAACCCCATAAGCCTCTGAAGACCGCTATTCAAGGCTTGTGGGCAGATTTTTCTCGACAGGCTCGATGAGCATTCTCTGTTCTTGCCTTTCTGTATTTTGGGACAAACTCAGCTGTTATTAAAAACAAACTGATACTTATCAAACAACTCTCATTTCTTCCAATAAGAATGATTTCACAGGTTTTTAAACTAATAAAAGGATTCAATCTATCTTGAAAATCTAGACCTTCACATGTGCTGCCACTATTAATACCCAATCTGTCACATTAGTCATTACTCACTAATTAACAGCTTACTATTGATTGCACTATTGATATTACATTACAGTGATGATTTCTTTCACTATATTATAACGTGAAAATCAAACTAAATCATCACACATTGTTTTGACCAACATCCTTCACAGATGAGAACCGTACTTGCTGTTAATTTCAGTCACATTATATCACACTGCATGTATGGTGAGGTTGTGCTGCAAGGCTCAGAGCGTTTACAATCACTATTAGCCAAAATTTATGTCTCGAGGGAGGCCGAGTCCAGACGTCTTGGTAAAACAGATGTTCCCTTGTGTTGTTGTTGGGTATAATACATAAGCAGTGTACTTTTTAGTAGATCCATCTAGCTAACATCAAGCATGAGCATATGCAACTGTTTTCCAGTACATAAAGGTGGTGCATGATAGCAGCAGTTAAGCCCACACCAGCATTTCAGTGCCAAGAAGCAACAACAATAAATACATCCATTCTACGTAAAAATGCATTATTCCTCCTAAAGAGAATGTGCATAAAGATTATATGAACTGTACAAAAATAGATAAGTGATCACAGCCATCCATTAAAAACAAACGTGTGGGTTTTCATTATGATGCAGACAGTATTAACAGGGTCACACAGTGTTCTTGCAGCCAGTGTGAAGAGAGCACAGTGACACTCATCCTCCAACAGCCAGTGTTAGTAAGTGTACAAAACTGAACACACACTGCAGTCCCTAAACACCACATCCGTTTGAAACACCAGGCAGTCTTCAAAGTAAGGTTAGACCAATATGATGGTTTGCCTTTCAGTGTCTGACCATAAAAATGGTCAAATAATTCAACTTTTTGAATCGGTAGACAATTCAAATTTCAAACCATATCAGTCTAACCGATGTCTGCATGCACACACAAGAAGATGCCATTCCCCAAAGCAGTCTCAAGACTCATGCTGCTCACCTCATTGTACTTTGCACAGTTCTTGAAGACCAGGCGCATATCGGACACAAACTCCTGGACAGACTGGTAGTACTGGGAGTTCCGCAGCTGCAGCTTCTTCTTCACCTTCCTCAGGTCCATAGGCTGCTTGATTATCTTGTAATAGTTGGGCACCTAGTAAACCAGGTCAGATAACATCTCAAATTATTTTTTAAATGACTGCAAAAGTTTTTCTTTTTGTCTTAAAAATGAGAGGCAGACAACAATGTGCCATGCAGTGCAGCAGAAAGCAGTGAAAAACATTGGATTTTAGAATTTAGAGATTGCCCTGACAGCTGGTGAATGATCAGACTTTTAAAACAAAGAATTTCAAGCTACAACATGCATTTAATCACTGTCATAACCCACAAAAGAAAAAGTCATCCATCTTTCACTCTCACCACATAAATGTGGATAACAGTGATTTGCAGCCATGCTGTTGTGCAGTCCAATGTAAATGGGCATACAGCAAAATGAAACCCATTATTAGTGCAGCAGCATTTGAACAACTTACATAGAATACATATCAAAGAAGATCTGAAATATGTGGTACAACCTTTTTTTAAACAAAATATGGACCATGGTGCCACCACGAGTTCAGCTAATATGCATTTTGTTTTGTGTAGCAGGAGATCCTAACCTTTGGGCTTAGTGTGGTAGCTTTAACTTACAATTTCCACAACCCAGATACTTTTAAGACAGGAGACCGCAATGAGAGTGTGACTTCAGTTTTTAGATGGCCTCTTGCATCACCAGTGGGTGAAAGCCAAAACACAATTTGAGTTTTAAAACGTTAAATGTTTTTGTGTTGTTATTTTTGCCTTTATTCAAAAGCTTGACAGTAAAGGCAGACAGGAAATGTGGGGAGAAAGCAAAGACATGCAGCAAAGGCAAGTGACTGGGACAGATGTGTAAATGCTCTCGTCACATGGTATGTGCCCCAAACCACCAGACCACAGGGAGACTGTACCCCCCAATCCCCCCAAGCAGCATTTGAAAATACAAATGTGGTACAGTATTGTGGTAATGCAGCATGGCAAAAACAGAAATATAAAAAAAATGGATAATGTTTGTGGGAATCAACAGTTGCCTGAAGCACGTTTAAAAAACTGAAAATAAATAATTTCACCAACACTCTCATTTCAATGCTTGTGCAAACATACATTTTTCCATTTTCTTGTGTGCCTAAAAGGATTTTATGAGTTCATAAAATAATGAGCACATGCAGAGCTAACTTAATCACAGAAAAACATGTAAAATAAATAATGCCATAAAATAAAAGGAGAAGGGAAATGCTAGCACACAGTGCACAAATTAGGTGCTGCCATTTTTTCAGTGCGTTACAGAATTTTCCAGGTTTGCAAAAAATGCAGTAAATGTATCCAATGTACACACAAGCAAACCTCAGTTGCACAATAAAATAATCAGGCATTCATTTATTCTGCTGTGTGCAATAGGTTTGGGAAGAACAACAGAAAGGACGAGTGAATACAGAATAACACAAAACGAGGAACAATGAAATTTTGCCAACACATAATACAAGAAAGTGAAATCTTTCTAGGAATAGCAGTGGGGTGACACAGTCAACACAGAGCTACTTACAGAGCTAGGAACAGGTTCCCTAAAGCCCACGCTGAGCTCATGACAGAAGATGTATAGCAGGAGGCGTTCACATCTCTGCAGAGAGAGGAAGAGACAGTTTGTTGCCTTGTACCAATCACATCAATGTGGATTAACGTGGTCTTTTACTGACCCTTTGGTCCTCAGGACTCAGGGCCTGCTCTCCTTTGCCTTTCCTGCTGTCATCACAGTACTCTATTTCAGGGCTGGTTATACTCCGACAATATGTGCAGAGAAAGTCACCCCTGTGACACAGAAATAACACACAGCACATACAGAATCATAAGGAATAGTGTTTTTAGGTTTAAAGTGATTAATCTGTCTGCTAGTATGGGGCTATTACCATAAATCAATGTCAGTGTCTTTGTCAATATCTTTACTTTTGACTGTTGCAGCTGTGCCTTCCACCCACCTGCAAAGTTTTAACTTTGCTGTTCTGCTTTTGGGGATTTAGTGCATCTATGTTTCAGTGCCACTAAATGTTACTGTTACCAATACTGCCTAACTCAAAATAATGATCATACATTTGGGAGGTGTGTGATTTTTCTATCAATAAAAAAAGTAAACTTGTACTAATCACTTACTTTGGGAAGATTTTGATGGTGGGTACATGGCATTTCATGTGGAACACTTTGGGGCAGCGATCACAGCACAGCAGGTCACCACCGTTGATACAAACAGCGCACCAGTCTTCATTGGGATCGTCTTCTTTCCCTTCAAGACTCCCCGCTCCTGCAGAAGCCTCACTCCCTTTGGTCTCTCCCCCCTTGTTTAAGTTTCCATTAGTGAGTGGAGGGACTGCCGTGCTACTGCTGTTCTCTGTGGATGACGAGGTAGTGGAGGTCATTGTGGTGGTGGAAGAAGATGACGCAACTGTACTGGAGTCACTGAGTCCAGAACAGGGCGTCTCAGACTGGGGTTCTGTTTTGATGCGCTCGCTTAGAGCCTTGAGAGCGTCTTGACCTGTGGATACAGCTCCCAATACAGGATGGGGGCTGTTCTCTGGACTGCTCATCTGTAGGGTAAAACACACACAAAATACACTGTTTTTACACAATATTCAATTCAATTCAATTTTAGTTATATAGCGCCAAATCACAACAACAGTCGCCTCAAGGCGCTTTATATTTTAAGGTAAAGACCCTACAATTAGACAGAAAACGCCAACAGT
>VUQI01002300.1:102765-113713 GCA_015106735.1 Paratilapia polleni | reverse complement strand
CCTCTCCAACACCTTCAGCAAAAAGTCAACATTTCTATGTGTATGAGTGAGTGCGTAATAACCAATGTTGCATTTCTTCATTTTTGTGTGTACAGATGTCCTTAAAAGACCAAATGCATGCAGAAACATTAATAATGGAGTAAATTAATTATGGATTGGCATGCAGCAATGGTGGCTTATTGCTTCTATAAGCTTTAATGGCTAGGTTGGAAGAAAACATACTGGGTGATCAGAATATTGCATAGTTCTCATCAGATTTTTTAAAAGGTTGGGTAAATCATTTGATTTATGATATTATACTGTTGCACAGTGAGTCACAGATCCAGTAATAAACAGCACACATTGTGTCACTGCCTTCCAGTAAGCATCTTGTGCCTTTTTTCCACTGAAGGAAAACTAGCCTAGTCAAGTCAAATCAATTTATTTATAAGGAGGTTTTAAAAAAGCAAGTGTTGACAAAAGTACTGTACAACTAAAAGAATAAAACAGTAACAGCGATTTAAAAACGGCACGATACAGAAAAACGGACGAAAAACAAATGTCAAAACTCAGTCTGGTTTAAAAGTCAAGGAATAAAAATTAGTTTTCAAATGGGTTTTGAAGATGTTGGGATTTGAAGTGTTGGTGAGCTCCTAACTTGAAAGGGCAGGCTATGCCAAAGTTTAGGGGCAGCTACAGCAAAGGCCCGATGTCCTCTGTGCTTTAATATGCTTCATCTGACCAGACCTCAGTGATCTTTTGAGAATGTGCATAGTTAAAAGATCAGAAAGGTAAGAGGGTGTTAACCTATTTAATGACTTGCACACAATCAATAAAATCTTAAAACCCACTGGGAGTCCGTGCAAAGAGGCCAAAACAAGGGAAATATGGTTTCGCTTGTGTGTGGCTGTCAGGAGTTGAGCTGCCTTCCACGATCTTATGTCGGCAAGACAGCCTAGCAAGGCTTTCAAATCAGTTGTGATCTTTTTGAGAGTCGGATAGATTTGAGAGTCATCTGCATAACAGTGAAATGAAATTCCATATTTCTACGTATTAGATGGCCCTTTAAGTAAAGGTTCATAATAATTCAAGTACATTTTGATCCCTACTGTCTCATTTATATAATGGTGGTGAAGATCTTCTGTTGTAACTCAACTACAATGGAAAAGGTGGGGGAAAAATCCACAATGCTCACTGTGTAAAATGTTTTATAAACTGTAATCTACAATCACACTGTACATACAGTACTGTATAAAATCTTGAGCCACTCATCATTTCTTTATATTTTGCTTCCAAGGACCCAGACTTTCTTATAATCCGACAGTCCTTGTTGGATTACACCTGAGCATTTCCATAAGAATGATTTTGTTGTTATTGTTTGTTAAGCTACTTAACACTGACCTATGAATCATCCAAGCATTAAAAAAGGCACGTAACTCAAGAGATGAACCATTGTTGTATCTACACATAACAGACAACTTAGCAAAGAACCAATTTTAAATTGTATCTTTAGGCACTTTGTTATTGGCAGCTTGTCACATAAACAGATAATTTGTTCCCATTTCTTTGAATCTGTGAAAAGTGCCAAAGGTAACAGTTTGACAGGCATAAAATTGCATTTTTTTTACTCCAACAAAGTGATTCCCAAAGCGCTATTAGTCAAAAACTTGGTATATCTCAGCATGGTGTGCAGTGTGTCCTTAAAGATTCTGAGGAAACTGGACATGTGGAGGACAAAAGATGAAATGGCAGGCCTAAAACTACCTACAGCAGATGAACATCTGAAAGTCATGTCCTTAGAAATAGGAAAAAATCCAGCAAAGACCTGACACAGGACCTGAGAGATGCATCTGGCCCTTCAGTTGGTCCATTTACTGTTCAAAGCCTTATCAGGAAAGGAAGGGATACCGAGAGAAAAGGCTGAGGTATGCCAAATTACACAAGAACTCAAGTGAAAATCAGTGGCAACAAGGTTTATGGAGTGATGAATCCAAATTTGAAATTTTTGGTCCAATTTGTCATCAATATGCACAGAAGAGGTCAGGAGAGAGGTACAACAGTGAGTGTCTACAGCCATCTGTAAAACATGGTGGAAGATCTGTTGTGGATTGGGGCTGCATTTCAGCCAGTGTTTGAAATGTAGAATTGATGGAATTATGAACACCGAAAAGTACCGTCAGATTTTGATGCAACACTATTTGGCAAGTGTCTGATGGGCAACAGCTTAATTTTTCAGAGTGACAGTGACCCCAAACAAGCAGTGAAAGCAAACCTGGATGGAAAAAAATAATGGGAGAGACACCGTAGTAAACTCCATGAGGTGCGTTAGTCAGTGTTGTCAATGTGTCAGCAGTTGGACGAGTGATTGAATGTTAGGTGTGCATGGTGTTGTATAGTATAAAACCTAAAACAACCAGGCCAAAGCCAACCAAACAAATAACAAGGTGTTGGGTGAATGGAGAGAGAGAGATGAAAGCTGAGATAGCCAGCTCTTAAATGCTCCAGGGAGACTGGCCAGGTGCTCCCAGTTGCACTAATTAACCCTGCCCAGCAGGAACCTGCAAGACAACACAAAGGGACAAACACAGCAGGCCCTGGCCAAGGCAGAGGGCCGTCACACCTAGCAGACAGGGATGGGCTACAGCTGCCAGTGCTGGCATTGACCTGTCAGTCAAAGCGGCCAAGCTTGTAGCTTTAAGACTAAACTGAATAAAAACAGGTGAATTATAAAAAGGGAAATTAACTAAAGAGTTCAAAATAGATTTTTTTCTTACCAGGCTGCAATTTTTTTTTTTCCACTGAAGTTAGGCATTTTACCATGTGAGTCTATGGGGATGGACCTGCTTTTGGATCCACTGCAGACACTCCAGTTTTAGCACATTTTCATCTCAAGAGGTTCCTGATTGGTCACAACTAACTGGAGGCTTCAGCAGTTTGATTGTAGCAAGATCAAGTGGACATTATCTAGTTTCCTTCATGTCCTGATTTTCTTTTTTTCTCTTTCTTTCTTTCTTTGTTTTTTTTTCTTTTTATTAGGCCTATATGACTGGTCTGAAAAAAAATGTATCTACGTTAACCGATAATTACAAACCCAGGTGTGTCAGAGCAACTAGCAGTGTGTCACCTGGTCCACCCTTAAATTATGCCAGGGTTATTGTTCAGTTGTTTGCCTTTTTCATGTGAGAGATGTGATTTTCCAATACATCAGGCTTGTTTTACTCATCGCCATGCCATTTTTACATTAAGAAATGCGTTAAGTAAAAACTGCTCTTTGGGAGTGTCTAAAAACAACAGATCAAACTGATGGAAGCTGAGGAAAATTAATTTGAAACATGGCACACCTTTGTACTCATAGAAAGAAGGTCTTGTTTTAACAGTCGCTGTCGATAGGCAGCCAAACACAAAAGCCATACTAGTAGCTCGGTGAGGTTATGCTGCATTCATCATATCAGAATGTCCCTAACAATTGTGGACCTGTAAGTAATTTTAGACATTCAAGTTGCAATTATGACTTGGCAACTCTTTTTTTCCCTGACAGCTGTCTCAGAATTGGCCACGAAGTGCACAACATGCCAACTTGATGCCAATAAAAATTACTTTTATTTATTTATTATTATTAAAGATAAAAACATGCTTTTAAGGTTAGGTTTAGGGCAAGGTTATGCTACTAGCTCACCTACAATACCAGCTAATGTACACTAATTATGTAATGTACACTAGCTATGGTAAGAGGGTGTGTTGTGGTGAAGTGGGAGTGTAGTGACCCACCCCAGTTTGGTAGCATGGATACTGGTGGATTAACTATTACAGAAACATAAAAAATGATTTTGGTAATTACTAATACTGTTAATTTAGGGCAACTGTGGCATAAACCTTACATTGGGTGGTGGTCTAATAAATTTGTTAAGCACTGTATTCCATAAACATTGCACTACAACATGTGATGCCATATCACATCACTGTCAGTATTGTTATTAATTTGCTGACCAACAAGAAAGGTTTTATTTCACTCAACATTACAAATGTCAGCCTGATGGTGAAGTCAGGAGTGTGTCGAAGTTAGTGGGATTAATTCTTCATGTACTATAGAGATCTGTACCACATATGGAAGGAAACCATTCACAAAATAAAATAAAATAAATTTAAACCTCATTGTGGCACTGAAGGAAAGTTCTGGGAACCTCTTTGTAAATTTCAGCAATTAATGATCCCAAGAATAACGCTATCTAAAAACAGACCAGTTTCTGCTTTCCCTGTAATGCTCTGCTAAATGGTTTTCACTCTTAAAGCACCTTTTAACCTTAACAGTCTAAAGTGCTTTAGATTGTGTTTCTCATTCAACCTTTCACGCCAGCACACTGTTCCATAGCAATAATGGCTGCAGATCTTTCATGGGGTTCATGGTCTTACCCAAGGTCACATGCAGGGGACTGAATTGCCAGCACTTTGTTTAGTGGACACTGTACCATGAGCCACAATCAGGCATTTTCTAGATATGTATAGTGATGTCTTCTAAAAGTGTTTGTTGATTTCTTGTATCCAATGGTATCAGGAAGAATATTTTTATATTACTCTCACTGGGACTTTACGCGTCATTAGCAGCTGTCTTAACAAAATTAGGCTGTGTTCAGATTTGATCTATCAAACAATCAGTGAAAACCTACTCAACCAGTCAGTGTGGATACTCACTATATGTCATGTCTGCTGGACAAAGGTAAGTGGGCATCCACTCCCTTACAGCTAATCACAGATTCCTAGAACCAGGCATCCCACATGTGCGCCACAAGTGAGTCAAATGTTTTCAGATCCAACTGAGCTGAAGGATGGGCTTCCTTTCCTACTGTGACATGTGTCACATATCACAGTAGGAAAGGAACAGGGTAGACTAGTGCTGTCACAATATCATATTTTTATTCCCCACCAATCCTGGCCAAAAGAATTTATAAAATTACTGCAATATCTACAGAGAAAAAACATCAGTTGTCACATTCACCTTTAGCTTTGTTTACTGTATGTTTTGTCCCTTATAAGCCAAGCAAATTACACTAAAATATAGGGAGGTGGAGAGAGTTCACTTACAATATTATTATATTTCTATTATTAACATATCAATATTTCATTAGTCAATATCAGTATTTCACAATACCTGTACTTTCAACTAAATGCAAACTGTGAAAAAACGGACAGTGAAGGCTTTTGCACTGAAGATGAAAAAACTAGCCCACTTTCTCAAACTGTCATATTTTCCCGTAATACTTAAGTGATTGTTGTGACATTCCTAAAAGTTTTCAGTTGTCTGGCTTGAAGGAAGGTGAGAGAAAGGTGTGTCCTCACTGTCTTACCAAGGATTAGCCCTTTTCATGTCACAGTGGGAAAGGCACAGGTGAAAATATGTCCAAAAGCTGCTTAGATTTGACTAAATATAACCTTTGAAATAAGGGATAGTGAAAGTTTTTGCATAATTAATCTGATACAGTTTATACCAAGAATGACAAGAATTTTTTTCCCCATCATATATAAAAGGTTGCTTCATTTGTTGCCTCAGCGCCTGGAGAAATATCTGGCCTGACAGCTACATGTGAGACAGAAAGGCGTGTTCTCACAGTCCTAGCCAAGAATTTAAAGCAGCTCTAAAGTTGTGGCTTGTGTAGTAAAGAAAAAGCCACAGCGAAGAGAAGATTTCTCCCTCCAGTCTGCATTGTTACATTTCTTCTCCCACTGAACTGAGTGAGTTTGAATTCTGTACTTCATGTATAGCTCTGTCTATATATAGTCTGACAGTGTTCAACTGATATATACTTTGTGTTACTAACAATATTTACTGTAGTTAGCTCACATTAATTAGAAATTTGTTCTAAACATTGGATTTTATTCCCCAGTAATTCATTTCAGGGAAGAGGAGTCAGTCTCTAACACAGTTTTGTATTGCTACCTCAATTGTCATGTCAGAATTGTGCGAGTACTAATAAAAAGGTTCACTGACATTTCTATTTCTTGCATGATTAGTCTGTTATTTATAATATTGTACTTATCTTCACAGGGATGCTTTCCTGAAAAATATATCCATATACTGTAAATATCAGATATGATTCACAGTAGCATCTTAATAGTTGTTAGACATGCCAAATCATGTGTAACATTTCAATAAATACAATGATAATCTCCTGTGGGTTTAATTCTAATGTGAACTAGACATCAGAGGGTCTCTTTTAGCTGCAAAATAAATGCTCCCCCTAGTCAAAGAGGTTGTGAGTGTAGCCGAGGGGTGTTTACTGGATCAGCAGTAAACATGAAGGAAACTACCCAGCTTTAATGAATAGCACTTGAGTAGCACTCTGCTGCTGAAGTCATGAAAGTAAACTAAGGATCTGACATTTGACTATAATTTTTAGATTTTTAGATCTTTATAAATGCCAGTTCAGTTGTATATATACATCATATTGTTTCAGTCTCCTGAGACACGTCACTGCCAGCCAGAGAAAATGTGCCCTGATTATTTAGAGAGTAACACAACAGATGAAGAAGCGATGAGTATCTCATCTCATAGCAGGTTCAGCTGTCGACTCCCTTTTCATCCACGACGTGTCACACAGTCTCTTTCTGGCTCCTGAGCAGATTCATGAAAGTTCATTCCCCTCACCTCACAGTGAAGTGCAATCAGTTTAGGGTACATTTAATGGATTATTTAATATAGTACCATGCAGTTGTTTGTGTTTTCTAAGATAAGCTGCAAGCAGACCAATCCCATAATGTTGATACAGCTTCATTCTATCCTGTCTCTCTCCTCAACCTGTAATATTTTTGGCACTGAGGCACGGACTGTGTGAGGGTCCGCTGCACAAACCTTTTTATTGGGTTAGAACTTCAGGATAAAAAAAAACAAAACAGATTTAAAGACAAAGCCTACTTTAGCTTAACAATTTTTAGCCAGTCTACTGGCATGAGTCAATTGACAGCTTTTGGTAAGACTGAAATTAACTAATGTGGATTGCAAACAAATGGCATGATGGTGTAGTGGTTAGCACTGTCACTCCAATAAGGTTCTAGGTTGAAGCCTATTCCCTGTGTGCCTGCGTGGGCTCTCTCTGGGTAAGTCCACGAACATGCATATTAAGTTAACTGGTGATTTTAAATTGGCTGTAGGTGTGGAAGTGAGCTTGAATGTCTGTTTGTCTGGGCTACCCCTGTGAGTAGATGGGCGACCTACCCATGGTGCCTCCTGTGTAAAAAATGGATGGATTTCTAAAAAATAAGTTAAACAAATATATTGTTGTGTCACTGTGAGACTTCTTATCCAAATTTTACATAACATGTTTCTGGGGAAGACAGTTTTAATACAGACAAGCTTTTATTTCTTATGTTTTACTTTGAAGCACTTAGTGATTTTTATCTGTGAAAAGTGCTATATAAATAAATTTGACTTATTTACTTACTTGCTCTTTATAAAAGGCTTCTTTGTCATCATCTTCAAATTTCTAGTTTGGAAAATACGCATCACTGAAAGTGTTTTGATGATTTCTAGAAGAAGAGAAAATATAAATAAACTGTTGCCATTTTAAAATAAAGATTTTGTCTTGTCCATGGCACCCACTGAGCTCTCTGTGGGGCAATCTGGATAGATTATCATAACTTTTTATCTTATTCAGTACTTTTGTTTTTGAATATTTACAGAACTATTGAAATTTTTATCAACCCCTGCTGTACTTTTTGGACAGTGCCAAGTCAGCCCAGTAAACATTATACTTAAAAGTCAACATGTTAACAATTTCATTGTTAAAAGTGCTGTGACCGAGAATAGCTTCAAGGAGACAATGTAAAACATCATACATCATATCACTGCAATCATTTTAACTTATTTCAACTTAAAGTACAGAGTGCTTATTTTTAGATCACCTTATGACTTTAGAAATGTGTTGTTACTTACTAGAAATAATGAATCGAATGGATGACCTGTCTTGATTTAATTTAACTTACAACATTTTAAAAGAAGCAACACTAGCATTTTAGCAGACTTTACAGGATATGCTGTTAAAATTCTCCATAAACTGAAAGACTGAAGTTAGTTTTTTTTTTAAACAGGAACAATGCCAATGGTTAGTTCTGAATTCAGTCTTTAACCCCGTGCACTTAGTCTTTATATTTTTTATATTTATCGTATGTTTGTACTTATTTAGCTAGAAAATGACTTCAACAGCTGCAGCTTTACATTTTTATGTCAAATTAAGACTCTTTAAACAGAGAAAATGTCAGATTAACACAAGTTTATTACAACTGTAACAGCATCACATCTTAAGTTTACTGACCCCCAAGTTACTTAGCTTGAACCGTGTTTGAACAAACTTGAAATGATTTGCAGTGCACGGCTGTAGAAATAAACCCCACTGTAGCTTTAATAAATGTAGCTGAGTGTGAAATATATATACTATAAAATATTAAAAAGCTCCTAGGCAATAAACACTGTGTGTGTGTGTGTGTGTGTGTGTGTGTACATTGTTTTGTTAAGCGGTTTTTAGTCGGCTGACTACCAGCAGTAAATATGATGCACAATCCTGACCTGGGTGGAGGGGTTTTGTCATCAATATTGCATCTGCTTGCAATTTATTGTACCCTCTCAACATATGAATAAGGAGTAATTCATTGTCAGTCTTGTTATTGCTTCAACTGAACCTGTTTGGTGAAAATGAAACAGTCACTGATGTTGAGGAATGTAAAGTGTGGGTGGGAAAGGTATTTCTTTGAAGGAAGAAAGTTGTGCAAGAGAAATCAGAGTGAAGTGAGCAAAGCAGAGAAGAAGAAAAAAAGGGAGAGAAATACAATGGATCTAGTTCACCTCTTAGCAGCAAACCTTATTTACAATGTTTGCTGCTAAGAGGTGACAAACGATTGTGTTTTTATCTTTATACAAAAAAAATTACATTTCTTTTTCGTTGCACAGTTGTGAATCAGAGCATGTGCTCAATTCCCTAGACAACCACCTGAATGCTTTCACACACTCATAAATCAGATTGTAATTCAGCATCAGTGAATCAGCTCCAGATGTCTCCTGAGGGTAGCCTGTCACAGAGTCAAAACAGCCCTACTGATTCCTGTCAAGGGGAATCATTCTTAATGCATACAGAACTACATCGAACAAAGTAAAGATTTATTCTCTGTTTAGGGGAACAGTGTTAGCAGATCACAGTAGTTGTGTTATTTTCAAAATATTATATATAAATCCTGTAAGTGACACATGATTTACAGTAATTTCCATATTGTTTTTGGCTGTTTAAATAACACATACCTAAATGAACAAGGCAAGACTATATAGTAGACTAGTCTATGTAACATTATCAAAACACACTTTTGAGTTTCGCCTTGAAAATAAACCAGTGATTCATAAGCAGGGAAATAGAAAGTAGCTCTGCAGTTGCCAGTGGGTATACACACTCAGCAGCCACTTCATTAGGTGCGCCTTGCTCCTTCATGGCATAGATTCAACAAGGTGCTGGAAACATCTGTGGTCCAAAGGGATGGTCTGCTGCTGCTTTAGCCCATCTGCTTCAAGTTTCAATGTGTTGTGTGTTCAGAGATGCTCTTCTGCATACCTTGGTTGTAACAAGTGGTTATTTGAGTTATTCTTGCCTTTCAATCAGCTCAAAGCAGTCTGGCCATTCTCCTCTGACCTCTGGCATCAACAAGGCATTTTCACCCAGAGAACTGCTGCTCACTGGATATTTTTTCTTTTTCTGACCAGTCTCTGTAAACCCTAGAGATGGCCATATGGGAAAATCCCAGTAGATCAGCAGCTTCTGAAATACTCAGAGCAGCCCATCTAGCACCAACTGACATACCATGTTCAGAGTGACTTAAATCACTTTTTCTCCCCATTCTGATCCTGGGTTTGAACTTCAGCAGGTTGCCTTGACTATGTCTACATGCCTAAATGCATTGAGTTTCTGCCATGTGATTGGCTGATTAGATATTTGTGTTAACAAGCACTTGAATAGGTGTACCTAAAAAGTGGCCAGTGAGTGTATAAGGCTGCAGAGTAAATCCAATATCAAAAAAGAATAATAAAATTAATATTTTAAATTAATCCACATAGGGAATCCCCACCATCTGCCTATAACTGCCTATATGTGTTAAATGTCAAATTTATTTTTGTTTTTATAAATTAAAATGTGACAATAGTTGGCTAAAGGCAATGCCTAAAATTGAATGACTCAAATAGTTACTGGCAACCTGAGGATAAACGGTTTAGAAAATGGATGGATGAATGGAAATTACTGAAACAGAAATTATATGAATGTCTCAAGTTTTAGCTAGCTAGCTAAAAATCATTATGTTTAAATAACTAATTGCAGTTAGCTGGATAAATTGTGTGAATGAAAAGTAGTGCAAAAAGTAATGCCCATACTGACTATTTAAAAGTGGTGGTTAAATTGCTGAAATGGTTAGCTAAATGTGATAAATGGTTGAAAGATTATTGGTAAAGAGTTTTAGCTATAAACATTGAAATCGCTAAAAGCAATGATAAACAGCAGAAAGGTATCTTAAAGTAAAGGATAAATGGTTTAAACATCCAATTTTTCTCCAAGTGGTGATCCAAATCCAAACTTGACCAGACTAACTTATTGTTGACATATCCACCTTTATATAATTTAACTGCAAATTAAATGTGAATTGAGTATATTTACACCAGTAATATTTATAATACTTTATTGTCACTCCTAAGGTCACAGTACTTCTGCCTGGCAGCATTTAATTGCAGTTTCAATCTGTTTTTTCAGATTTTTAATCTGGGAAAAAGGATCTTAGGGTACATTTTCACTGTAAGATTATGTGCCTGCTTTTTGATATTCATTGCAATGGACTTCAATCAGTAATTTCTCGCTTTGAATCAAAAACATGTTGCATAGAAGCCATCAGTAATGAGCCTGAGGGCTTAGATCCAAAGATACTGTTGATTAGAAGGATTAAAAGTACAGCT
>VUQI01002300.1:92765-97765 GCA_015106735.1 Paratilapia polleni | reverse complement strand
TCACGTATGCTCATTTATGGTGCTACTATGCTTTGTTTGTACAAAATAGCAGTAACTTTCTACAGTCTTCACTAGATATAACATATTCAGGCTAAGGAAATGCTGGCAAGAGGATTTTTCTTTCTGTTTTCATGCAATAGAGAGTGTGTATTTTCCAAAAATATCACATTATGTCTTTAAATAATGCACTATACAAGGAAGTGACATGTCATGTCCTTGACAACATGACAACTTCTGAATCACTCATAAGTCCCTTACAAATATTACAAGCGTTTTCATCTTCACAAGGCCACAATAGTATACACCATCATTTCCAAAGACACGTGTAGGAGGTGTGTTTATATAAAAGCACAGTATGGATATATCCTTGTCATCAATTTAAAATAAATCCCTACAGACAGCCTGCAAGAATGACTCAGACAGTTCAATAAAAGTGTTTAGGATGGCAAAAATGTAATGAAATTGGGGTAGAAAAGAAACCAAATTAGAAGATAAAGCTTACTAGTAGTGGCCATACTTTACACTGATCTTATGTTATTTCCAATTAAAATGTGGGTCTTTCCTACTTTCTGTCAGATGACGCTGTGTTCATGGATTCTGAAGACGAAAGGCAGGAGTATGTCCTAAATGACATTGGACAAATCTACTATGGCACAAAGGATCAAATTGGAGTGAGGACATGGAACTACGGACAGGTGAGGCTGCTCTAGATCTTTTAATGTTTAATGAACAAGCCAAGCAGTAGAAACTGACATGCTCTCCCCATACACCTCTTGTTTTCCTCTAATTTGGTTTCAGTTTGATGATGGGATCCTTGCTGCTTGCCTCTTTGTCCTGGAAAAGAGTGGGACTCTCCAATCTGGTTGGGGCGACCCAGTTAATGTGGTGCGAATCATCTCAGCAATGGTGAGACTGCATCTTAACTACTTTTCATGATAGTTCTCTTTATAATATCCCTTAACATGGAACAATAGAAACCTGTGATCAGTAAGATATGTCAAGCCACACATACTGTATAATGACATAGTGCCCTTGACTGACTGGTGACTGTGACTAGTGACAAATTTCCCTTTGGGGATTAATAAACAATGAGCTTAGCTAACTTAACCTTTAAGGTATTGTCATGATATATGTATAGATATTCATGGTCTCCAGAGGATGAATGATAGTGATTTTGGTCACCCTCTGACTTTTCCTCCACTGCAACCAGCTGGTCAAATTCTGCAGCAATCCTCTGAAATATGTCAGTTTTTACATGGTTCACAGAAGATAAGATCAAATGATTTTGTTGGTTTGAGCTTTCCTGTAAAGGTAACATAATACTGTAATTTTTGTTTTTTAGTGAAATGTTTTGAAAACTACTAGATAGACTGCAGAATGAATTTTTACATTTTTGATGATCGCCTGAGTCTTCATCACCATTGTTGAGTCAAAATTTCTATTAGTCCAATGCTTTGTTTTAGGCATTTGTGCTATTGTTTAATAATGTTGTTTAATAGTGCAAATTGGCAATACTGGCATTCACCATGCTAAATGAAATTTATATTACCTGCTTAACCTCAGCATTTTATTTTCAGTAATGTTAGTGTTTAGTTTAAAGCACCCTTAAATTAAAAAAAAGGAAATACTGACTCTTTAGATGGGAATCAAAGCAGGAGAGTTATCTAAAAAGCTAAACCTTGATAAACCTCTGCTGCCAACACAACACAATTTCATCCAGCAAAGTGCTGCACTGACCAATCCTATACCTGCAAACACACATTCTTGATGGTTTACTTTAGAGCATGAATGATATATTTGCTAGAAATTTCCATTTTTGCAATACGATAAAAAAGGTTGCTTGAATTATAGACTGTACAGTATGTAAAAGATTGATGTAGATACCTTGATATCCTCCATTGGTTAGTGAAGTCCCATTGTGAAGCCTCAAGCTGTGCATCTCTGTGTTTTGACGTGACGAGCAAAAGGTGAGTCTCACTGTGAAGCCGAGGGACACAGCACACTCACTGGCAAAGAACTGTGATAGACATGTTGTTAGCCAATGATCATACTCTAGTGTATCCTCCTTTCTGACTCTAATAAGCACCATAATTTACAAAATGAATGTAAGTGGCACTGTAAGTCAATTTAAATCTAGAATGCAAATGAAAAGTGAGGAGAGTTTTCTTTTTTGGGAACTGAGTTTACAGCTTCAAACTCAAAAGTGTGAAACATTTCCTTAATTTCCTAGGTAAACTCCCCGGATGACCAAGGTGTTGTGGAGGGAAACTGGTCAGGAAATTATTCAAATGGAACTTCTCCAACAGTATGGAGTGGAAGTGTAGAAATCCTCAAGGAATACCATAAAAAGAGCGGCACCCCTGTTAAATATGGCCAGTGCTGGGTCTTCGCTGGTGTCGTCACTACAGGTTCGATTTTTTTCAGCTTACAGTATGTTTATTTGATCCACATATGTGTATGATAAGATATTAACTACTGGTGTCTTATCGTCTTCCTTTCAGTTTTACGATGTTTGGGCATTCCCAGTCGAACTGTGACCAACTTCGACTCAGCTCATGACACAGACATCTCACTGACAACAGATGTATACCTGGATGAGAACCTGGAGCCTATAGAGTACCTCAATGCAGACTCAATCTGGTATGTTCATCATATTTCACATTTAGCTTTACATAATACAGTTTCAACAAGTCTTCACAAAGGAGGAGGTTAAGCGCTGCGTGACTCTAGTGGCTGATCCAAAAAATGCTCTTCAGTGGTGCAGGTAGAACTGTAAAAAATCCACCAAGACAAGCTGAATATAAAGTAGTACTAGTATACTCATGGAAAAACAACCAAGGCACTTTGTCTTTAACCTTTAAGTGTCGACTCTAGCTACAGCCTTTACCAGCATGGTGACTTCCGCCCCATATAAAGATGACAACAGCAGCACACATTCCCTCATTTACACATTGGCTAGTGATTGATTTACTTTAAATTGTTACCACAGGCTGTAGTAACTGCATGCATGAACCACCTACTACATGGTAGATTTCTGGAGAGCTACAGATGTCTTCACCATAACTCGCAGCATCCTCTAGTTTACCAATCATAAGTCTTTTTCTGAAGGAACTTCCATGTGTGGAATGACTGCTGGATGGCTCGTGCAGACTTACCTGATGGCTATGGAGGCTGGCAGGCTGTCGACGCTACACCTCAAGAGACGAGCCAGGGCACGTTCTGCTGTGGCCCTGCTTCTCTCGCTGCTGTCCGCTATGGTCAGGTCTTCCTCAAACATGACACCGCTTTTGTGTTTGCTGAGGTTTGTGAAACATTCGGCTTTATTGTACTTTTGCAAAGTTACGAGACTTATGATATGGTACATGAGAAAAATGTGTACCATGTACTGATAACGATTCATGTGGCACCCATCAAAATATGCACGACAGTTTCCAATGTGGTTGGGGCATTCTTTTCTAACCCCATGTCTCTCTTGCTCCACTTCGGTACATCTTCAGGTGAACAGTGATAAAATCTACTGGCAGAAGAATGCAGATGGGACCTTCAGTCAAATATACAGTGAGAAAAAGATTGTGGGCAACTCCATCAGCACCAAGGCTGTTGGCTCTGACAAACGCAGTGATATCACACACCTTTACAAACATCCTGAAGGTATCATCAAACAAAGTGCAGACACTCACATAATGACTTAAGGGAGATACAAGTACTCTTTTAGAAAAAGGTATGACTGAGGCATTATTGTTGTATAATTTACTGAATTATTTCAATATTTCTTCTCATTCTCAGACTCAGAAGCGGAACGCATTGCTGTGGAAACAGCATGTAGCTATGGCTCCAAAGCAGCAGCCTATTCGTCTCCTACAGCACAGGATGTCTCTGTAGAAGTGACCCTAAATGATGAAGGTCCTAGAATGGGAAAAGATGCAGAGCTGACCATCAAGTTGAGAAACAGCAGTTCAGAGCAACGCAGTGTCAGTCTGAACAGCCAGGTGTCAGTCATGTACTACACCGGTGTCCTCAAAGCCACAGTCAGAACAGATACAACAGATGTCGAAGTGCTTCCCAATGAAGGTGAGTGGAGCGTCATATTTAGGGTCACTTTTGTTCTATCAGCAGTATCACAAGGCATTTCTCACAAGCAAAATAAATAATTTTTTTCTACTGCTTACTAGGGTCTGGTTCGTAGTCCTCTTCCCCTCCACTGTATCTAGCTGTTCCAAGGGGCATTCCCGAGGCAGCCGAGAGAAATAATCTCTCCAGGTTATCCTGGGTCTGCCCCAGGACCTCTTGTCTCTTAGATATGCCTAAAACGCCTCACCTATGTAGAAACAGCAGCTTTCTCATGTGACCCTCTCTCAAATAACTGAGCTCCTCACCATATCTCCATTGGTGACCCCAGACACCCTTTGGAAGAAGCTAGTTTCCACTGCTTGATTCCATAATCTTATACTTTTGGTCACTACTCACAATTTATGAGAGCAGGAAGCCTTTGGGCTCATCTCTCTCTTTACCACTGCATCACCACAGATGTGACACCAATCTATCTGTCAATATCCCAGTCCGTTCTTCCCCCACTTATGAACAAATCCCTGCATTACTTGAACTCCTCTACTACAGACAGAAAATCATTCCCAACCCAGCCATTTCCAGCTGGCCTCAGACTTGGAGGTGCCCTCTGCTCTCGGCTGCACCCATAAATTGTGTCCATATAAGTTATGAAAAGAATCAATGACATCCACGGGTATTGCCGGTGCAGTCCAATGCCCACTGGGAATGAGGCTGACGTATTGCAGCCAGTTCTTGATCTGGTTTTACAGGGACTGAATGGCTCGTAACAATAGGTCCAATAACTCATATTTCAGAAGCGGGAATTTGCCTTTTTCAAAACACATATAGACTGGTGAGGAAAACCCCCACAAACCCTCTGGTATCCTTAAGACCCATTTGAGTGTTCCACAAAATCTAGCCCAGTCAATGAGCAATAATGTAATTTTCTTAGC
>VUQI01002300.1:48815-60650 GCA_015106735.1 Paratilapia polleni | reverse complement strand
ATTCAGAGATTTTATCCAATTTTGGATGCACCAATTGCAAAATGGATCTTACTCACCCTTACCAAGAATGATTTCCCATTCCATATTGTCCTATTGTCTGTTTTCCAATTTAGACTTTATTTTACAAAAACTGGGAAAATATGCGTACCTTTGCATATGCTGTAGAGTGATAGGATTGAGCACAGACATGATTTCAGGGACTGACTATCTCCTCCTCAGACAACAGAAAGTTTCAGATTTCCATCAATTACATCTACATCTACAACTACATTAAATAGGTGTACCTCAAAGCTTTGGGTCCTTTTTTTTTGTATGTACCAGACTTTCTCCTGTCTGGTGACATTACTTTAAAGATATCAGCCTGTCATTCAAACTTCGGTTAAATCGGAAAATTCTTGACAACTATCGATTTCAGGAACGCCGATGACCCTCAATTATGTGTGGCTGAGAAGGCTTCCTCACTCTCTTTTTCTTTGCCTCTATTGTTTGGTGTCCATATAGCACAGAAAATGTCAGGAAAATAACCTACTATTCTGAAGCTCATATGACATTTTGTAAATTCATTAATTCATTATGTCCAGAGGATGAATCTGACTTAAACAATCCATGCCACCACCAGTGAAGCATTTGTAAAATGTCTGCACATTAAGTGATATAGTACTGTGCAAAAGTTTTGAGTCACCCCTCATTTCTTTATATTTTGCTACGAACACGCGAAATAGGTGCAGTGATTTATTGAAACGTGCAAACCTAAATGCAAATATAGTATATAAGGCAAAATCAGAGATTGTACAATTATAACGAGCTTGGAAGTCACTATTTGGTAGGACCACCTTTATTCTTCAACACAGCCTGAGCTCTTAGGCAAACTTTTTTGTAATTTCTTTAAGTAGTCTTCAGGAGTAGTTCTCCAGGGTTCTTGAAGGACATTCAAAGCTCTTCTTTGGATGTTGGCTGCCTTTTGTTCCATTCTCCGTCAAGATGATCCCACACTGCTTCACTAATGTTGAGGTCTGGGCTCTGGGGAGGCCAATCCATGACTGATAGTGTTCTATTGTGTGATTTTCTATCCAGGTATGATTTTAATGTACTGGCAGTGTGTTTGGGATCATCGTCATGCTGAAAAATGAAGCTGCTGCCAATCAGACGCTTTCCAGATGGTATTGCATGGTGGATCAAAATCTAATGGTATGTTCTTTGCTCATAATTCCATCAATTTTGACAAGATCCCCAACGCCACTGGCTGAAATGCATCCCCAAACCATGACAGAGCCTCCACCATGTTTTACAGGTGGCTGTAGGCACTCACTGTTGTACCTCTCGCATACATGTTATCAATTTGTACCAAAAATGTCTAATTTGGATTTAACATTCAATAAGACCTGTTGCCATTGATTTTTGGTTCAATTCTTATAGTTTAGGCCTGCTTCTTCTAAAATCCTTCCTCAAATTTTTTTAAGGACACACTGCACACCATGCCAAGATATGCCAAGGTTTTGGCTAATAGCATTTGGGAATCACCTTGTTAATGCAAAAATATTATTTTATGCCTGTCAAACAGTTATCTTTGGCATTTTTCATAGATTCAACTAAAGAAATGGGAACAAATGATGTGTTTTTGTGACAGGCTGCTAGTAACAAAGTGCCTAAAGGTACAATGTAAAATTGGTTCTTTGCTAAGTCGTATGTTATGTGTAGACACAACACTGGTTCATCCCTTGAGTTAGGTGCCTTTTCTATGCTTGAATTATTCATAGGTCAGTATTAAGTGGCTTAACAAACAAACAACATTTCTCTGAAAATGTTCAGGTACAAGAACTGGATTGAAAATGAGTGAAAAAGCAGCCAATGTCCAAAGAAAAACCTTGAAAGACCTTCAGAAAGCCTGGAGAACTATTGCTCAAGACCACTTTAAAAAAATCACAAGAAAGTCTGGCTCAAAACTTTTGCACAGCACTGTGAAATAGTATTATGAAATGCCATGAAATTTGGTTTGTGACTTTAGCATTTCCCTCAGGAAAATTGTAAACCTGTAGCACTACCATCAGGTCAAATTTAGGTTTAGTAAATGACCAAATACCTGCAAACACCCAAAAGATTTCTATTAGCATCAGGTAGACTTAGTGCTAACCAGCAAATGCTGGCATATTAACATTCAAAATTGGTGTTAAAACTGAATTTGAATAATAATTATTGCCTATGAGTTCTCTAAGTACCCAGTGGGGGAAAAAAAACATTCTTCTTAATGTGCTATAAATGATCTGATGAAGTAACCATAAATACAGCCCAGTCTGGGTTATGCAATATTCTGCAATGTTCAACTGCTGATATCCCCAAAATCCAGTTGGTGCCTTTTAACCCAATTTAAACAGGACCCAATTTTAAGGGCTGGGATGAAACTAAATGCTTTCATATCCTCTTTTATCTAGATCAGGAGTTCTCAAAGTTTTAATGACCGAGTGTCAAATTAGGCAGCCTACAGTTGAGGGTAACGTAGAAAACATGCACCCATCAAACAAAATAATTCCAAAAACAATAATGTATTTATTAAACAGCCAAAGCACTTCCCTAGCAGCACAGTACAACCTGAAGAGAGGTCATTATAATCATAACCTGATGCTTGTGTTTCAGGGGGCACAGTTTGAAAGCAGTCAATAGTCCAGTGGTGTAACAAATGCACAGTGCGACAGTACTTATTTCCCATGATGCCTGTGATGAACTCAGTAGTCAGTTTGTAGCCTGTTTGGGTTTGCTATTTTTATGTTTCTAAGTGTAAGTGTTAATTTCAGTGATATTTGTAATTTGTTAGTTAAAATATTGGTGATTTATGTTGGTAATTCTAATTTTTGTGCAAATTTATTTTTTTTAACCATTAGTAAGGTGACTGTTAAATTTCTTCACACCAGCCATATTTGGGAATATTAAAAGAAAATTGCATGTATGTACTAATTATCTACAACACTGCAAGATAGCATTATCTCTTATTATTAATTAAACTGCAATTGGATGAATACAGCACACAGCCGTATACTTTTCAGTTTTCATTTATTCTTCTGACATTGGTCTATCAGGTTTGAATGACTATATTTATTTTCATCTCTTAAAAAAGGTTTTAGTCAGACTTCAGATAGTCTAAAAATAATGCTTTGTTTTCAGTCTGTAATCAGTTTTATATTCATATGTAAATTTTTAGAGAACTTCATGAAATGGAAACGAGTTATTCTGCAGAGGTGTTAAGTTCTTCCTCCACAGGCAGCAACTTCTAATAAGTTGTCACAGAGTCTGGGTTTGACATCCAGCGGGAACTGAGCCTTTGCAGTCAGGATGGGAATAAAATGAAGTTGATGGGGTTTTGAAGAAGGAAAACTTTTAAGTGTAGGTTTGCAGTACCTTTAATCTATCTGTTGCAGCCACTCAAAGGTCAATCATGTATCAATGGAATAACTTTGCAGAACACAAAGGCAACTTCAAAGCAGACCGGACCTAACTTCAGGCTGGTGAAAGCGTGTTTGATCTCCAGAACATGTACCAACCAGACACTTCAAAAAACAATATCTTTAATGTGAACTGAAAAGTGAAAACATCCTATATTTTTATAATAAACTGATGCCTCACTGTAACTATACAATACTGTAACAGTACAACCCTTGCAATCTGACTCTGCTTTGGACGCCAGAAAGGAAAAATCTCGTCTGCAGTCAATCTCCATTTGTTTCCAAATAATTGGAGGAACACTGGGTGGTAAGTCAATTAAACTACAAGAAACCAGGTGGTCTCCAGCATCAGAAAACTGGCAGCAAAGTCAAATTTGACTGATGATGTGTCAGCAGAAGATGACAGTGCAATGTGTAAAGGGCTCAGAGTGTGTCTCACCGTAGAGGCAGTATATCCCTCCTCCACCAGGATGTTACGAGCACAGTTGTTGATGTGTTTGAAGCGATCAGGACCCAACAAAATACCTCCGTACCACCTAGACACGACCACCATGACATTACGCACATCCAGAATCTGTTGTGAGAGATAAACATGTGTAAAATGAGCTGTACCAAATATAGTGTAATTTTACACTATATATGGTGAAATGGATGAATCCTTCATGAAATTTATCTGTCTAAGCTGCCAGTCTAACGCCAATACCTTGTCAATCCAAAATTTGGGGGCATTCTACCATTTTGCTGCCATCCACAGAGTTAGATGGAGAAATGTATATCACTTTCATCTTTGCATGCTCAATACGTGGCTCCAGGGGCTCCAGGACATGTTTAGCTGAGATTAGGATCGAAACTTCAGGGTTCAATGTTCAGTTCATTAATAAAATCATGGAAAGTATAGCAAAGCATACTAATCAACCACACAGACAAAAGTTTACAAAAGATATAAAAAGCCACAAAATAACATGAAAATATGATCTGAAATAACTGTGATTTGAATAAGATTCTCAAAGCAATAAAATACCACAACAATGGTATTTTAAAAAAAAAAAACATTCAAACAATGTCAGAAAAAGTACAGTAAATCAACTGTCTACATCTACATGAATGGCGTTGCACCCTGCGATGAACATATGGATAATTATCACCCTGCTCTGCAGGTACCCTCAGCTATAAAAAGCATTTTGGCACCTTTCGCATGATTGCTTTGATTTTCCTGTCAAAAACTGTCAAGTCCAGCTGCAGCACGCAGCTTTTTTCAGTGCTACCTGCCTTGAACCACTACCAAATGGGAGACACAAATTTGGCAAATCTGTGGAGTACTTGGCAGCCAAAGAATGAATTGTTCCCCTCACGATTTGATATAAACTAAAACCCTGTTAAAAAGAGAACTTATTCAACACATGCACCAAAAATACTCCAAATGAATGCTAATGTTTTTTTGTTCTGCTGAATTTTTACAGTAGTATACATACATATATATACACACACACACACATATACATATACATATATAAATATATACACATACACATATACACACATATATATGTATACTTCTTAGGCACTCCCTTCATCACACCTTTCTGCAGTTCTGATAGTTAGCCAACTTCCCTCCATGCTGCCTTGATCTTAGCCTCTAACCTTCTTGTGGCTGTTGTTCATCTTATAGGATCAAGGATCACTGTTGCTGTGTAGATCAGCTGGTTGGTTTCAGTGATGGTCACAGTAGGGATTGTTGCTGCATTCACATCTTCTAGTAGACTTTCAGAGGGTACTTCACTTGGTAATCGGCCACGGAGGGTCCAGGTATCCAGCTTAGCCATGATCTTCTTTTTCAGGTCAGCTGCTCTTGCATTCAGCGCAGTGCAGTGCTAGATGTTGAGTTTCGAAGAATCCATAGGTCCCACATCCTCTTCATGTAACCTCTTTCGCTAGGGTTACATGTGTAGTAGCATTCCAACAGTTCCCTGTTCTCATCTCTTGTCCATTTATGCCTCCTACGTGTTCCAGTAGCCCACTTATCGTCAGATTGTCCTGGTTCCCCAACATCTGGCGCAGACCTTGTTAATCCGGGTGACGTCTGAGCCGGCATGACTCTATCAGTATACGTACAACTCATATCCGAGGTAGGCAGGTGGCGTAGGGGGGTCTTGCCTAAGGACCCCTACTGGAGATAGGCCATAGCCGGGATACGAACCCCGGTCTCCCATGTCAAAGGTGGGAGGTGGCGATCTTACCACTACGCTATCCAGCCGCATAAATTTGTATAATAGGTCCCGTTTAAATAAGAGACTGCTAACTGAACTAAGAGATAAAATGCCAGTTTATGTGTTTACAGCTTGCTTTTGGTGCCCAAGTAGTAAAAAGAAAAAAAAATGATTGCAGCTTTACAGGAGCAGCCAGACATTTTTTGTCAAAGGTGCACTCTAATTTCTCCAAAGTTTTTTCTTTATTGGCTCATGTGCAACTAACAAGAAATGTGTAAATATAAAAAATGAGAATCTGTAAGATTATTTCTCTTTTTAACTGAGGCCGTTTCCCCATATTAATGTTATTTTCTGCAACTCTCTGCTGAATGCACAGATATTAAATTGAGATTAATGAAATTCCCAGTAAATGGCAAAAGGCAAATTTCCCAAAACACCAGACTATTGCCTTAAAATGAAGTGAAGAACTTGACCCCCCCCCCAAACCACCACACACACACACACACACACACACAAAAGGCAATCTGTCATTTGAAGGGACTCATTCACATCTGGCTGCCAGCTCTATCAATAAGATCCTACTTTTATTCATCACCACACACTTCGACATTCACTGTCAGAATGCACACATCTAAATGAGGAAATGGGAAGAAAGGCTTGTGAAGAGGAATGAGATTAGAGGAAAATAGATTTGGGAAAAGCTCTTCATGTAAATTGCTCAGTATGCTGAGAGTGCTGCGGGTAGAAGATTAATCACAGTGTTGCTGAAAAAAATGAGCTGGAGGACAGCAGATCCAGTTATAGGTCAGCCAGCTAGAGGAATTTACCTGATTTATCTTTAAAACTGCTGTCATGTCCAAAAGTTAGGAAAAACAAGTATAAAAGGAGGGTGCTGATAGCTGAATCTTTTTTTTGGAATTAAATGCATTGATTATGGATCCCCCTTGGGGAAGCTCATTTACTATTAGGAGTATTAGAAGCAGTAGGTGGCTGCCATGCAACGCCTGGGGACCGACTTCTGATGTGAGCCAGTCCTTGGTCAAGGGCAGAATGACAGGAGAATTAGCCTAGCATGTTTTTGATGGCGGGAGAAACTAAAGAGGAGCTTCAGAGCTGCCCCTGGCTTTGCCCAGTCTCTAACCCAAGACCATTTTTCTGTGAGTCAGTAGTGCTAACCACTAAGCCACCAGGCTGCCAGTTTTTTGTTTTAATCTACCTTAAATGTACCAAGTGTATGAATAAATACTTGTGTTAATTTTAAGATGTCAAAATTATGATTTAAAATTGAAATAAATTAATTTTTGGCCATGTGGAAGCAGCAAAACAACATGAAAATATTATCCCTTTATAGAGTTGATTTGGTGACCTTGTTAGCAAACATTAGAAAACTTTTGGAGTCATAATTCTGGTTTCCTTTAGTGCCGTTTTTAATCTCTACCTTCTCATAATTTCAAGTCTTAAGCCACTAAAAGCTGCATTTTGAGTGTGTCTGGTTACCATTTAATGCTGAGAAGGAAAAAGTGACCATTGGGTTTTTAGAGCTTGTGCATATAAAGGACTCCAAAGAGAGCATAGCTAAAGTTGCTAAATTGCTCCATTGATCTGAGAAGAACAACAGAGCTGGTAATCGTTCCATGTGCATAAAAAGCAGTTTACTTTATTCTTCCAGCATATTGGCAAAAATCAGATCAATGCATATCGACTAAGTCTTCATAAGGATCTGACAAATTCATAATCCCTCTGAATTAAATACAGCTGTGTGAAGCAATGTACTAACACCTGTGTTGTAGTATATAATACACAGAGGATGTCAAAATAAAACCATAAACCCGATTTGAAGAGTACATGGGTACAAAATGTCATGGTGAAGTGTTTTACAATAAGAACAAATTGTGAAGTGAAAAATAACAAATATTACTCCATAAAAGACACATGATTCCACATCCCAACTATATGTTGTAAGGAAATCCAAGTAATACAAAAAGTGAAACCGATAGAAGAAACAAGCAAATAATTTGTGTACTACGTAAAAGAGACTGAAACAAAGCAAAAACAAAATTCTCTGTAGACAAATCTGTTTTACAGTTTATAGTTTTACCTCATGTAAAGTAGCTTAACATTTATAAACGGTGATAAAGTTTATCATGAATCTCATCTGGCATATGTAAGGGGTGAATCAACATATCCAGTTTTGCCAAACCGAAGAATAATCTGTGATTTTTGGTCCATTGATTTCCATGTTTGTTTGTTTTTTGCTTGAAAACAAAAAAATTCCTCTGTAGTTTTGCTATGGTTTCACTTTCGCCACATAATATCTAACATCACTTACTGGATTACCTTCCCCACTGAAGAGCACCTGTCAGATCAGCCTCCAGAGCCATGCAGCACTTCCCTCCTCCCTTGTAAAATTCAATGTGAGTGTGTGTATGAAGGACACTTGTATCATTTACATCGTTCTCTGGCTTAATTTCAATACAAATATACTGATTATTGTATTGATTATAGCAACATTAATGATTTGTGATATGAAGAAATATGCAATATTTTGTTGGTGCTGAGAAAGCTTTAAAATAGGAGAAATACAACTTTACATGCTTCGCAGATAGCTAATACAGAACACGTAATAAAATGGATTCACATAAGTTTGTAGCGGTTTTTTTTTTAATATTCAAAAGATAATTTAAAGCAAAGACTGGCTGAACCAAGTTATGCTTTTTTAAGTGAACACAAGGCAGCTTGACTCATCTGAATTCAGTGTAGCAGATCTCAGTTTCTGATATAGCCACGCCAAGAATCCAATGCACCATTTCACAGTGATTTATCTCTCTAACAGGGCCACACTGGCAGTGGCGACTGCTGTCATCTTATGAATGAAAATGAACTTTGACATGAGTCATGGATTTCATCTGAAAAAGCTCTGACACGATGCAGCACCTAGGAGTAATGAGTATGACACAACTACTACAAGTCACCACTGAGCTTTTGATTATAGGAAACTTTTAGTTTGGTCACAAACCTTTTACTGGCTTTCATTCAACCTTACAGGGAAACAAAAAGTGTGTGGACAATAACACATCTTAGTGTGATGTGGGTGTGTGTGTGATTCATAGGGCCATCTGACAGTAAAACCCAGTGACAAGTGCCTCCTTGATATGTGAAATGAAAGGATTAATGAGTGTGTGAATTATTACAGCGGGACCACAGTTCCCAGTGGAGTAAACCTATACATTATGTAGATACTAGAAGTGTGGGTTATACTACTGCAGCCACATCCGCATGTCGCCATAAAGACTCAATCTCAGTGTAGTTATATTTTTCTCAACAAGTACACTTGTCTGAATTAATGTTCGGCTCTGCCTCAGGGATCAGCAGTTTCAGTATTCCCACGTCACATCATCTCAGTGTCTCAAAATCAACCCTGACAGGCTCAAAGAAATTCATTAGCTAGCCTGTCTTATTTTAAATCGATGCAGTTTTGACGGTCTATTATGGACATTACTCTGAATTTTATGAACATATTGATTTGATTTTCAGTGGAGTTTGAATACTTATTTTCAGAGCTTTATGTGACAGCCTCAGTAGAAGAAACACATAGCAGTGTGTAAATTACTCACTTAATCTATTAGAAGGGTTGCTATTCATGACACAGAATTAATACTTCTATTTCCCTATATAGTTGTTGGGTGGCTGCGGTTTAAGCTCATAACTGGAAGGTCGGTGGTCTGATCCTGGGCTCCTCAAGTCTGAATGTCCTATACCAAGATACTGAATCCCAATGCCCTTGATCCGTCAACATTTGTGCGTGTGATAGGAATACAGATTTTATTTATATTGAATAAAAAACACTCACAGTATAAAGCACTTTGAGTGGCAAGCTTCAAAAGGTGTTATAAAAAGTACTATTAAAAAGGTATATATGAATTCATTTGAATAAAAAAATGGTAGGTGTGCTGTAGGAGACTGCAACAGCATATCCAATAGGCCTAGTATTCAGTGTATTACCAATTTTTTATAGAACAAAGAATTTTAACTGTTTCATACCAACAAGAGAGACTTGCATGCACAATAAGCTGTTAATAAAAAACTGTCTATTAAACTGAAAGGCATTAAAAAAAAAATTCACCTGGACAGTATTGTCAAAATGAGGGCAATCCTATCTCAGAGTGATGCTGAAAAATTACTCCATGAATTTGTTACTTCTAGGATTCACTACTATAACTGTTCTGTCAGCATGTCCTGAAAGTTCCCTGCCAGAGTACAAACAGTACTCTTTATGACACCAACCTCCATTATATCTCAAAAGACCTTATCGGCCTTCTCAAAAGACCTTTCATAGGGAGCCAGTTTAGGTTAAGTAGAAGGGCAATATCTCTACTTTTAAAATTAGGCTTAAAACTTTTCTTTTTGATTATACTTAGGGCTGACTCTGTACCATTCCTTATTAAGTTGCTGCTATACTGCATAGCATGCTGCTATGGTCCCAGTCTGCCAGGGAATTTCCCATGATGCACTGACCATCTGTTCTCTACTCTCATATCAATCCACATGCATTTACTGTATATGCCACTATTGCATGTTATTAACTTTTGTCTTCTCTCTTTGAAGAGTTTTGTCCTGTTTGTTGTGCATGGTTTCTCTACACTCCTCTTTTCTCTTGTCTCTTTACCCTCAGCGCCCAACTGGTCGTGGCAGATGCCTTCCCAGAGATGTGCCAGAGATCGCTTCCTGTTAAAAGGGAGTTATTTTTAATTTTTTTCCCCCACTGACATCAAGTGCATCATTGAATGAGTGAGTTTCTCTCCATAATGTTCTAGGGTTGTTTACCTTACAATACAAGGTGTCTTGAGATCATTATTGTTGTGTTTTGGCACTGTATAAATAAAAATTAAATATAACAAACTTAAAACTGTTCTTCAACTTAATAATTAATCAGACACAAACAATGCCCTGAACACTTATTCAATCAAATATCTCTTTATATCACCAGAAAATATCCCCATGTTTACTGAAACAGAGGTTACAGGTTACTATGTGAGGTCCCTGGAACTGGAGCGGCTAAATGTAATTCAGCCCTGCTTTTGTTTACATTATTCACACTTTTGCCTTTCCCGCTATGACATGTTATAATTTTCTACAAAAAGGCCTAATCTGCTTGGTGTGACATAAACTGTCAAAACTGCCAAAACAGCTACCCTCATTAAGAATAACTTATTTTGAAGTGCCAGTAAATAAAGCCTTCCAATTTATGCTGCAAAATATGATATTAATAAGTGCTGGTTATGAACAGGTTTATACAATCAATATGTCTACAAATGTCTGCAATACATTTAGAAAACATTTAGGTTATATTGTGGGAGTCTGTGTTACTAATAACAATCTTGATTTAAAAATCACAGCAGATGTCAAATTAAACTGTAAATGGTAGCATGTAATTTTAATGACTGCTTGAATCATTAATGCCCAGCTAATACCCAACTGGTGTTGGGTATTAGCTTCGGCTACATGGACGGCTATGTAAATCAGTACATCGGACATAACTGTCAGTGTCCTTTAGAAATAAACTAAATTATGCAGACTGTGAAAATGAACAGGGTGGCATAGAACAGACACCAATTAAGCAATGCAAAAGCCAAAGGAATGCTCAAGGCAGCCAGTAGATTTAACAATGTGACTGCGATGGCAATACTGGGTAAAAGCTTTGTGCATTCAGTTTTGACTAATTCATTGGTTCTTTGGGGATTTTTATCTTTTTAACAAACATAACATACAGTTTTGGTATGTAGCTGAAAGAGTTATCTTTGGCCAAAGCCAGCATTTATTTAATTAAATGATAACCTGCAGTAAATGGAGCAATCTCCCCCCTGCGGCTGTCTCGCCATCATCTTCACAATCCTGCAGGAAGCTGTGCTTGTCCTCGCAGTAAATCCTACAACAGACAGAATCACAACAGCTTGGCATTAGGCGGGAGCGTATTAAGACTTCTTGGTTAGAGAATGACGCTGTGACACTGACGGCCTCTTCACCAGAACACTTTTTTAAGTGGTCTAAATGTCAACATCTCCTCCCCGTGAGTAATGACCACCCAGGCAGTGCATCAGCAACGCAACATCCACCTCATTAGACGACACAAAAAAAAAAAAAAAAAAAAAAACCCCACACTCCTCCCCCCAAAAAAAAACCAAACAAAAAACATA
>VUQI01002300.1:3153-38329 GCA_015106735.1 Paratilapia polleni | reverse complement strand
TAATGAAAGTAAAAAAAAAAAAAAAAAAAAAAAAAAAAAAAAAATAAAATTAAAAAAATAAAAAAAAAAAAAAAAACTTTGGAAAATTAAAAAAAAAAAAAAAAAAAAGGGTCTATCTGCAAAAAAAATTTTCAGCCGTTTCCATGAACATGTTACATTTTATGATACTGATACAAAATATTTTCTCATACAGTCTTTGAGAAGTGTGGAAATACTTCCAGAATTGCACTTACTGTTGTTAAAGGGGGTAGGACAAAATATACATCATATCCCTTTCTCTTCCCAATTCACTTGCACCAAATAACTTTAAACAGATTTCCCTGTTTAGAGCTAATCTGACTTACAATGACTACTTCATGACTCACTGTAGTGGAACCTAAATATCAAATGAATGAGGAAAAGATGAATAGCAGTTTACTAAGTTACAGGCAATCTATTAAGCAAATTTTCAAAATATTTTTATTCTTGGACTCTACTAGAGTAGCTTTGGATGGTTCACAATTCAAAGTACTCCTTATTTATCTTACAGTAGGACTTGGAGCAGCTCCTCAGTTCATCCTCTGTCAGAAATAAGCTGTTGTAGCTCCCGCCCGGCTCCATGTAAGCCAACTTCTTTCTGATTGGCAAAGAAGGTTTGAACAGCAGGTGGGTGGGATTTCTGTGCCTCCAGCCAGAGCAGTGTGCCTGAGATGACCATAGTAGGGAAATCCCCGCTCATCGACATCATACGTCGCCAAGACTGCTCTAAACTAAGTGCTTAGAGCTGTTTGAAGTCTGGGCCGTTGTCTCGCAGGGATTACTTGTACATACACTGACCTCAATAATTCAAACTTTGGCCTTGCTTAATATGAGCATCCACCATTGTAACAGTATATACGCTCACCAGCCACTTTATTAGGTACACCTCGCTAGTACTGGGTTGGACCCCCTTTTGCCATCAAAACTGTCCTAAATCTTCATGGCATAGATTCAACAAGGTGCTGGAAACATTCCTCAGAGATCTGTGTCCATATTGGCATGACGGCATCACTCAGCTGCTGCTGATTTGTTGGCTGCACATCCATGATGCAAATCCCCCATTCCACCACGTCCCAAAGATGCTCTATTGAATTGAGATCTGGTGACTGTGGAGGCCATTTGAGTACAGTGAACTCATTGTTATCTTCAAGAAACCAGTTTGACATGATGTGAGCTTTGTGCCATGCGGCGTTATCCTCCTGGAAGCAGCCATCAGAAGATGGGTACACTGTGGTCATAAAGGGATGGACATGGTCAGCAACAGGATTCAGGCAGGCTGTAGTGTTTAAACAATGCTCAGTTGGTACTAAAGAGCCCAAAGGGTGGCATGAAAATATCCCCCACACCATTACAGCACCACCACCAGCCTGAACCACTGATACAAAGCAGGATGGATCCATATTTTCATAGTGTTTACACCAAATTCTGACCATTCCATCTGAATGTTGCAGCAGAAATCGAGGCTCATCAGACCAGGCAACGTTTTTCCAGTCTTCTGTTGCCCAATTTATGTGAGCCTGTATTAATTGCAGCCTCAGTTTCCTGTTCTTAGCTGACAGGAGTGGCACCCAGTGTGGTCTTCTGCTTCTGTAGCAGGTTCGACGTGTTGTGCATTCAGAGATGCTCTTCTGCATACCTTGGTTGAAACAAGTAGTTATTTGTGCTACTGTTGCCTTCCTATCAGCTCAAAGAACTCTGGCCATTTTCCTCTGACCTCAGACATCAAAGAGGCATTTTCACCCAGAGAAAGGCCTCTCGCTGGGTATTTTCTCTTTTTCAGACCATTGTCTGTAAACTCTAGAGAGGGCTCTGTGGGAAAATCCCAGTAGATCAGCAGTTTCTGAAATACTCCAACCAGCGTGTCTGGCAATAACAACCACGCCACGTTCGAAGTCACTTAAATCACCTTTCTTCCCTATTCTGATGCTCAGTTTGAACTTCAGCATGCCATCTTGACAATGTCTACATGCCTAAATGCACTGAATTGCTGCCATGTGATTGGCAGATTAGATATTTGAGTTAAAGAGCATTTGAACAGGTATACCTAATGAAGTAAGAAAAGTAATAAACAGAAAATCAAGAAAGTATAATATGTTCCCTTCAACTAAGTGAAGAAAAGAAATGGGAGTCAGTGGGGGACAGCAAATCTGAGCTGTAATTAATGCAATTAAATTGAGTGATAACAGTCATACAAACAAACATATCACAGAATAGTGTTACTGTGAGATCACAGTAATTGTGGACATCGTATCAAGACAGTATATGTCATGAATTTCTTTATGATTCCCAATCCTACATGTTAATGTTTACTTTCTCTGGAAAATGGGACTTGCACTGCACAAACTGAACAACAAAGACACTGGATAAGAAGCTCTGATTAGAATACAGAAACTACAAGTTGAATTAGGTATGCCTGCGATGGTGTTCATTTGTGTCCACATTTTGCCTTTGTTTTCTGCTGTTTTGACACTTTGTGTTGATGTGTGGCCTCCGTGCACCCTGCTGCACCTGCTGAGCTTCAAATATCAATTGCGCAAGTGTTAATGAATCCAGAAACCTTGGGAACAACCTTCAGTGTCTGTGTGTGTGTGTGTGTGTGTGTGTGTGTGTGTGTTGAAGTTTATTTTATGTTCTGCTCATGCATATGTATTTTCATCTTAAATGCCACCAGTGTTTGTCAGACCTGCCTACTGTACAGCTACCATACATGTCTTACATGCTCTCTGCAGGCCAGTTACTACAACAAACAAGACATTTAACACAAATTGACAGGTTTGCTTAACTTTTTCTGAGAGGACAAGAAAGAAAGGACTTTGACCTTACCTGAGCCTGAATATCTCCTTCATTCTCCGGATTTAGGATATCCGCCATTTATTCATCTCGTGATTAAGCGCCAGCTTTGTAAAATATGTTAATTATTCAGTAAACTAAAGAACACAGAAGCACACGAGCTACATGTTAACAGCCAGCTGTGTGAAACCGCTTCCAGGTCAAAGCAGAGCGGGTGCGTGTGTTTTAACTTCCGGGCTCTGCAGTCAGCATTTGGAATACAGGACAACATTAAAGCAACGAAAAAGACCCAATGAACCGGGATGTTGTCAGTTTTTTTTGTTTGTTTTTTAGTTGAAAATAACGGGTAAGAGGACACCTTACTTCGATTTGATTAATTAATTAATTTATATATATATTTTTTGGTATTCTTTATTTACAATAGCAGTCTTTTATTTTGAAATGCGTGAGGGATTGAGCCAGGGCGAGTTCCGTTGCGCGACAATCAGCTGATCTCAGTGTAAACAGTCCACCGAGGTTATGTTATGTGTGGGGGAGAATCAGAGGCAGCGATATTTCGCCCGTTGGTCAGCAGGACGGTAAATGAAGTGAAGTGAGTGAAGAGTGACAGCCGACGTGCTCCGCGCTGTGTGTGCTGCAGTAAGGCAGCAGGAAGCGGCTCAGAGGGGCTTAAAACATCACATGCAGCTTCACAGAGGGCCTGTGTGAGAACAGCTCTCTCTGAAAACAGTGGATTTTTACCTTCACGAGACTGGACTAGTTGAAGTAGTAAGTGTGTGCGTGTGCTCACTGTTTATTCAGCTGCTGATGTGTTTATTCTCATGACACATGAGCCAAAAAAGAACCCACATCCGAAATTTTGCCTGCAACTAAGAAGATTTGGTTTAGCCAAGAAGTGAGAAAAGCAAAGGAAAGAAATTTACAGGAATATTTCAAACTAAATGCACAGTCTGTAAAAAATGTGGACCATGCGATTATGTATCAGTGGGTAAGTAGCTTCATAGTGTAGCTGCTCGAAAAAAAAGCCAGTTGTAACTACTTTTTCTGTACACTTAGGTGGTTTATTCCCACCAATCGAGTACCTGGGGCTCGTCTAAAGGGTCATAAGATGAATGGAAGGGGTCATGAGATAATGAATGGGACAGGAAAGAAAAAAAACAAAGTCCTTCTCCACAAATATGTGGAAATTCCCCGACTTTCCTCTAAATTATTATTACTATCATCGTTATTCTGATTTTAATTAAATATTGGATTGGATTGGATTTCACTTGAACCATCATGAAGTTTTTTTTGGAAATGCAAACAACTCATAGACACACACAAGGACCTCAATAAGACACTGCTTTGTAAGGGGCTGCAAGAGGGAAAAAAAACTTTGGAGAACACGGTTTTAATCCATACTAACTAATTACATTTGAGTTTTTTTTTTTTTTTTTATGTGAAATCTTTGGAAAAGCCAGAAACGGTTATTGTCTGATTAAATATAGTACAATTAATCATTGTGAAATGCAGTTATGTGGAAGCATAAAGTAGTACTAAATGGAAATTAAACCTCATTATACCACAGTCAGTGTGCTATCTTTGCTGTCTGAAACATAAGTATTCAAAAAGCATTTTAAAATATACTTTCTAATAAAGAATTATGACCAGTGCGTGGTGTTACATCTCATCTGTAGCACAAATAAGCCTCAAATGAGAAAGCAGATTAAGCATTTCTGTAAAATAAAAGAAACAAAAAAACACAAATTAAAATGGATTTAAAATATTGATTTTAGAAATATCAAGCAAAGCTTTGTGTGTATTTTGAGTATTTAGGGCACATGGATGGATTTTTTGAAAGTGCTTTTCCTGAAATTGCAGTTTATAGTGTGAGTCAGCCCGCATAACTGTAACTGTCACATGCTTTTCAATCCCAGGTAAACCTGTTTCACTGTAATTCCAAGTTCCCCTGTCAGTGCCCTTTAGACGTCATAATTGCACATCTGATTTGTCTTGTCCTGTCAATGTGATTCATAAATGCTTCCTCACAGCCGCGTGACATTTAAAAGCATTGCTTAAGTAAGCTTTCTCTGTTTTTTCCTTTTATTTGCATACCCTGGTTTAATTGCAGATATACTAGAATGTCATGTGGACTTTTTTTTTAGACTGTTTACAAAAAACAGTGGAAAAGCAAGACTTGTTTCCTTCTTGTAAGGCAGGTCTGGTGACTGTTGCCTTTTGCAATAATTAAGATTTCCTTCTTCTCCCTGTTGACAGTTGTTTATCTGTCACTGCGTGACAAAACAAACTCTTGTGACTTTTTCCTCACGTGTCCTAAAGGATGAGAGATGATGACTTATTAAGCAATATGAAGCAACAGCAGTCTGTGTTTCATTTTTCAAGGTGCAGTCTGCTGACTTTACACTTGAAGTTCAGTTTACTTGTCACGGAGTGTCCTAAAAACTGTATGATGTCTGAGAAAACTGACTTACATTATGAATTTGATGAACTGAATCGAAATTTAATTGAATGTCACACTTATGTCATTGCAGTTATTTAATGGATTTAGAGGCCACAACTCTTTTTTGTAGTGTTAGAAATACTAGGCATGAAATAATTCTTACAAATAATTCTTACCAGTGGCACTGTGGGAAATGATTTTAAACCTACACGCTAATCAGTTGTCGTTTCATGCTCTAACTGATTTAAGTGGATGTGCCACCCTCAAAGCATATGTTTACTCAAAGCTATGTCACAGAGATAAAACAGCCTCTTTTTTGGTTTCCTCTGCAGGGTTTCATGGAGGAGCTGGTGCCAGAGGAGCAGTTCCTGCGATATGCCCGGAATGGAGATCTGCCTGGGGTTCAAAGGCTCCTCCTGTCCAAGATAAGGGAAGAGACACAGCTCAATATCAATTGCAAAGGTCTGTGATTTTTGCAGATGGGGATTATATCAGTGCCTATGGTGTTTGGGCTTAATGCAGTATGTGCTCTTTTCTCAGGCCAAAGTAAGTCTAACCTGGGATGGATGCCTCTTCACTTGGCCTGTTATTTTGGACACAGAGATGTAGTGGAGGAATTGCTTAAGGTAGTGTTTCTTTTTGTTTCAAAGCATGAAGATTTTAAATAACTGCACAGGTAACACATGTGCCATTGCACCCTGTAGGCGGGGGCAGATGTTAACTTGCCCAATAATATTGGAGATACACCACTGCACAAAGCTGCCTTCACAGGAAGAAAGGTACATGAATGTGTCAACAATTTTCCATTCAGATTTTGAGTTTCCTCCTACTCTTTGCATATCTTTGATAGAAGGATTTATGCATGTATTTATCGATACATTGATTCATTCATTCAATCAATCAATCAATCAATCACATATTGATTAGGAGGTTGTCATGCTGCTGCTGCGCTATGGTGCATGTGCTACTGTCATCAATGGGACAGCCCAGATTCCCAAAGATGTCACTCAAAATGCAGAGATCAGAAGCATGCTGGAAGGTGAGAGAGGTGTATTGTCATCTAAGAGATACCATGGAATTGTATTCAATCGATTTTTATTTCACACAAAATACTTACATAGTACCTAAAGTAAATCCCATCCTGTCACTGAAAACAGCGGCTGAGAGAACAGAGGAGAGGAAACTGGAGGAGAAACTTTTGGATGCTGCACGGGAAGGAGACCTTTCAACACTAACTCAGTTGGTAAGTACCAGATGCTGAAGTCTGACACGATATTGCCTGAAGGCATAAAGCAAAAGTTTGAGTCTTACAGGGTGCCCCCATAGCTCAGCCTGCAGAGTGCGTGCTCCACACACTCTGTTTGATTCTGCTCCAGGCCCTTTATTACCAAATAAAAGCAAAAATGCCGATCATAAATCTTAAAAATTAAAGTCTACGATTTACATTCTGTCCAGAAATGGTGTGGGATGTCCTCAGCTATTCTGGGCAAATATCTTTAGGTACGGTGGAAGTTTAGGAAAGGAATGTGTTTAAATTCAATTCAGGTTTGTTAGCCCTGGTAGCAGCATGGTCTGTAGATCCACCACTTTGGTGCAGAATGAAATATCTCTAAAGCTTTTGGACAGAAGACCATGAAATTGTGCTCAGACAGCCATGCCCAGACAATGACTAATACCTTTGTAATCCCTTGACACTCCTTTCACTGCGCGCTTAATAGTTTTAAGTTGAATGTTTCAACAACTATTAGATGTTTTGCCATGTAACTTGGTACACACATTATAATGATAACAAGCTGTAATAAATTTTCCTCCAGTGCACGTGTCAGATCAAATTATTTAACTTTTTATGTGCTTGTACTGTACTTAAGCCTTTTATTTTCACACCACTTTGCCACATGTACTTTTTACTCCACTATAATTAGTTCACAGTTTTACCTACTTGTTACTCCATATTGTTATGATTTTGGATTCCAAAATATGATGCTTTGTTACAAATTAACCTACCCAGTAACAGTATAAATGAGGATGACTGGCAGGAAATGACTTGGGAAGCAATGCAGTTGTGCAATTAATGCAAAATGGCTGAAATTTGATGACTCCAGCATTTAACAGTGAGCATTTGCTGCAGTTCCTTTTTTTATAATAATCCTTTCATTTATTTATTTTTTTATAATATGTTTTTCTTTTTTAACATATACAGATGGTGGAATAATTATATTATATGAGCTTATATTATATTATATTATTAGTATATTATATTATATTATATTATAGTAAACTATATTATTATAGTAAAATCGGATTATGAAAACAACCATTAGTTGTAATCCTATACAAACTAGGTAAAAAAAAAACAACTCAACCTCAAAGCTCAGTATTCTTATGATATGGCATTTAGTATACAGTACTGTGCAGAAGTCTTGAGACTCATTTCTTTATATTTTGCATCCAAGGAGACAGACTTTCTGGCAATTTTGAGTATATTTTGAGCAATACTTCTCCAGGCTTTCTGAAGGACTTTTAAAGTTCTTTTGCTGGACATTAGTGTAGTGGTTTACCCATTTGCTTGACAAATGAAAGGTTGCTGGTTTGATTCCAGCTGGAGACACAAATCCACTTTGTGGTTGGGTCAGGAAGGGCATCCGGTGTAAAACTTGCCAAATCAATCATGCGGAGCTACCTGCTGTTGCGACCCCTTGGAAGCAGCCACAAGAAGCATTGGCTGCTTTTTCTCTCCTTTTCAGTCCAGGCTTTGTACCTGATCATTTTCAGAGGAATTTTTTTTTTTTAAGCCGCTTAACACTGACCTAACCTGAATCATTCAAGCAGAAAAAAGGATGAACCAGTGTCTACACATAACAGACAGCTTAGCAATGAACCAGTTTTAAATTGCATCTTTGTTACTAGCAACCTGTAACAAAAACACACAATTTGTTATAATTTCTTTAGTTGAATCGATGAAAATGCCAACCATAACACAGTCATAAAATAGTATTTTGCACCAGCAATGTGATTCCCAAAGAGCTATTAGCTGAAAACTTGGCATGGTGTACAGTTGGACAAGTTTTTAAGAAATTCTCTTTTCAAATCATTGTCAATATGTACAGAGGAAGTCAGGAGAGAGGTACAACAGTGAGTGTCTACAGCCATCTGTAAAACACGGTGGAGGCTCTGTCGTGGTTTTAGGCTGTATTTCAGCTGGTGGTGTTGGGGTTCACAGAAAAGCACCGTCAGATTTTGATCCACCATGCAGTACCATCTGGAAAGCATCTGATTGGCAACGGCTTCATTTTTCAGTATGACAATGATCTCATCACTCATGGATTGGCCTCCCCAGAGCATGGACCTCAACATTATTGAAGCAGTGTGGGATCATCTTGACAGAGAACAGAACAAAAGGCAGCCAACATCCAAAGGAGAGCTTTGAATGTCCTTCAAGAAGCCCGGAGAACTATTCCTGAAGACTACTTAAAGAAAGTAAAGAAGGCTTGTCTAAGAGAGTTCAGGCTGTGTTGAAGAATAAAGGTGGTCATACCAAATATTGACTTTAAAGCTTGTTAGAATTGTACAAACTCTGTTTTTACCTTGTATATTGAATTTCAATATGTTTGTACATGTTCCAATAAATCACTGCACCTATTTGACATTTGCCTAACAAAATATAAGGAAATAAGGGGTTGCTCAAGACTTTTGCACAGTATTATATAACACAGTGTCAGTCACAGGAGGCCTTTTTCTGTATTTGATATGTTTAAAATTTTCAGTATATTTGCTAATACTTAGATTTTGTAATGGTGTGGTATGAGTACTTTCACTTAAGAAAATGGTGGTGTAAGAAATATTCATGAATACTTTTTCATGAATACTTTTTCCACCACTGCTAAAGGTTAGCACACTAAAATTAAAATGATTGCACTGTCACTGTAAGCAGATTAGAATGACTGTAGACACTTTTTGTACCTTAACTGACAGTTACACCCTCAAGTATCACGCCTTGTTCACAAAACCAGACAAGTATGCCATCAGCTACACCGTTTGAAATCCAATAGAAATCCAACCTTAATAGAGAAACCACTGGACAAAAATCTATATTTTCAATTACAGTGTTCAGAAAAAATAAAGGGAACAGTGGCAGTTCAGTTTTGGAGAGCTATTGCAGCCTTAACTATTCCAGCTTTCTGTGGCTGTGTCAGAAATCAAGGAGTCATGCTTCAGTTCTTAGCAGAATAATAAAGAGCAGCAGGGCACTTAGGCTCACACAGCACACCTGTTTCTGTCCTGTGTGTTTTTTGTAGCTCTGCAGGAAGAAACCTCCAGACATCAACTGCACAGATCTGCTGGGTAACACTCCGCTGCACTGTGCAGCCTATCGAGGCCAGAAGCAGTGTGCCCTGAAGCTGCTCAAGGGTGGAGCCAAATCCAACATCCAAAACAAGAATGGTATGATTCATCAGCCAGAGCTGGCAACAATGAATGACTGGGGATATTCAATAATTTTACTTTTTGTCACAAATACCAAAAGCAACAATGAACTCATTGTATTGTCTGTACTGTCTGGAGAGCCAAGCTTAAAAGAGATTTAAAGGAACCTGTCATGCTCATTTCTACTAGAGTAGCTTTGCATGGTTCACAGTTTAAAATAATCCTTATCTTATACTCTGTCTTTCTGTACCCCCTCTCTTCATCCTCTGAAACGAGGCGTTTTAGCTCCCTTACCAGTTAGTTTGAGCCAACTTTCTTCTGATTGGCTGTCCCTTATAAACAGAAGGTTTAAACGGCAGCTGAGTGGGGCTGCTGTGCTCACAGCCGGAGCTGTGTATCTGAGACGACCATATTAGGTATATCCCGTCTCTTTGACATCCCATTTTGAATCAGTATGTTCTGCTGCTGTAAATAAGGCCAAAGCAAATATGTATTAAGACACAATTAAAAATAGTCCCCCCCAAAAATGCTCCATTTACATCTTCAGTAGGAAAGAAAATCCTTGGGTCTGACAGCCAAAGACAGCAAAAGGCAAATTATTGAGATACCAAGTACTTAATCCTCTAGTACTAAGAAATGTTCCTTCCTATGATGAAAGTTTCAGCTCGTTCCACAAGGTCTGTCTGTATTCTTTCATCCAAACAAAAATAACAACTGTTTCTCTAAAAATGTTCAAATTTTAAATTCTAATTAGTTTTGCCAAACACAACAGCTCTTCCTGTGACTCGAACATGATTATTGAGGCAAAAAATGTAGAAACTGTGATTACATGAGAAGCACAAGCTGCTCGGATGTAAATGAGTCCTTGATATTTATAATTGCTGTCACCACCATTTAAACATTGTTGAATCATGCGGTATTTTTTCTCACTCTGTAAAAATGTGCTCTGTTGTGCTGTGCTAAAGCTCCTCTCATCTTGTATGTCCATAACTTGTAGGCCAAACAGTATTTGACCTGGCCAGTGATACAGCAATGAAGCAGATTCTTGAGGGCAACGTTCATCGAGTGAGTGTCCAGCGGATAGTCGTCGTCCTAAAGAACCTTTTGTTCCTTGATGTGGTTTTTTTTTTTCTTCTTTTTTAGTTACTCATTTTTCCCATTTGTGTCCCTGGCAGGGAATGACCCGACAAGTCAAGAAGTTCGATGGACTCCTCTGGAAGGTAAAATCTGGGAATTATCTTTTTTGGTGACTGTGAAAACCCAGTCAGTGAGAGAATGAGAAAACACAAGAAAAATGAAAGAAATTATACTACACAGTTTGACAGCTTATGTACTGATTACCTTCAGAGACCCTGCTGCTACTGAAAATTCAGGCAAACACACATAAGGTGGTGTGTAAAAGAAAATGGGTAAAATTAAAATTCAGTCAAAGCTGCATATATATATCTGTTTATCTGTCTCTTCCTTGCTAAAGTATTCCTTACAGTGTGTAGTTCAGTGGCTCTCAAATTTTGTTGGCATGTCCCTCTTGACAAGAAAAGAAGTTCTCGCCTCCCACCAAACAAATTTTATCAGTCATTAACAATAACAAAGCATCCAAGCTGAAAAGTAGTGAAATAAAGGTCAGCGAGATAGCATCAGCAAACTGTTGTTTGTTTATTTTCCCTGAATAAATTGTATTAGCTCAACTTAGTTTCACTCCATAATTTTTCCCTAGTTGTCCACTTCCCTTTCTGCAGTGGCTCTAAGCCCCACCAGGGGGGCTCGCCCCACAGTTTGAGAACCACTGGTGAACAACTCACCTCACTCTTGTCTGCTTTCACAGTATGAATCATACTGAGGGCCTTTATATGCCTTTTATTATAAAAATAACCGTAACAGATAGCCCAGAAATCTGGTTCTTGTCATTGAAATGAAATAAGGTTTAGAAAACACAGAACTCTACAGGTGCAGTGTGTAACTACACGGTCAAATTGATCAGGGAATGGATTAGTTTGCTGCTTCATTAAATGTTGTGACAGTGACAGTTTAGTGACTTCTGGCATGATTAAGAGATAGCAAAATGAGGGGTCACATGAGTAGTCTTTACAAAGATACTGTAGACTGTGAGAGCTAAAAAATAATCTAACAGTTAAACATATTTTATGTTGTGTGATAGTGGTAGGAATGGAAATAAAGAACCAGTTTTAGCTGAAAACCAATGAGAAAGTTGTCCAGTGAATTGGAATCATTTTTGCTTCAATTTTATCAATTCCTTTTATATTTATATATATATATATATATATAATATGAAAGTGAAAAAAGTAAACTCTCTATGTAAAAAGAAATAAAAATAAGGCACCCCATTCAAGGTGCAATATGTTAAATTTAATATTCCAAAGTTAAAAAAGACTATGTACAATATAAACAAGATATTACAAGTGAAAAAAGTCCCAGGTGTCATAGGGAGAAGTTCATCTGGATGCAGTGTTTTCAGATCCACTGAGAATGCTGCATCCAGATGAACATAATCAACTTTCCTTACCTGGATTATTGAGTATGCATCAAGACATCAGGAGGAGTTGTACATTTTGATGGATACAGGTAGGAATGATTTCCTGTGCCTTTCTGTGGTGCATTGTGGTGGAATGAGTCTTTTGCTGAACATGATCCTGTGACTGTCCAGCACGTCATAGAGAGGGTGTGAAAGATTATTCAGTATTGTCCATAACTTGGACAGCATCATCCTTTCTGACACTGCTGAGAGTCAAGTGCCACATGCATAACATTACTGGCCTTGCAGATCAGTTTGTTAAATGTTACAAGCCTGTGGGGGCAGTGTGATGATCTTGGGTTGCTTCAGTTGGTCAAGTCAAGGTTTAGGAATGTTATGTGCCCATTTTCACACATGGACTGGCCACCACAGTCCAGACCTTAACCCCACTGAGAATTGCTGGAGAAGACTTTACTCAGTGGTCCAACTCTCCCATCACCAATACAAGATCTTGGCTAAAAATTAACGCAACTCTGGACAGAAATCAATGTTGTGACATTGCATAAGCTTATCGAAATGATGCCACGATGAATGCATGTCATCATCAAAGCTAGAGGTGGTCTAACGAAATATTAGAGTGTGTGACTTTTTTTTTTCTTTTCTTTTTTTGGCTGGGCACCGCATATACTATACAGTTATAGTGGTAGATGCTCATATAAACATGGCCAAATAGGCTTCAGACTGCTCCAAACAATCAGTCTCAGACAGTTTTTTTTTCTACTTTTTGCTCTGTATGATAACAACGAGGTCAGATAAATAGTCATCTCAGGCGCACGGTTTTGGCTATGAACACAGAAGCTCCACAGATCTCCTGATCAGATTGTTGTAACTTAGCTTAAAGGGAGGGCAAAGGAATCTAAAACAGCTTGTTTCAGACAGTGACAACTGAGGGGTTGCACTAAGGCCCAGTATAAGATAAATAAGAGTAATTTTACACTGTGAATCATGCCAAGCTAATTTAGTAGTTCACAACAATAAAAATATCAAGCTGGAGATGAGTATAGTAGGTCAACTTTGGTGATATTCATAAAAAAATAATAACCAAATACAAGTGTGTAAACTCTCTGAGCCACTACTGAAATCAGAGAAGACTGAAAAATATTTTCTTAAAAATCAGACGGCTGATTCTTCCCTTTTGTCATCCTGCAGAGCTCCAGATTTTTTGGATGGCGCTCTTACTGGGTTGTCCTTCAGGATGGTGTTATATCCTGGTACTCAAAACAGTAGGTGCATCTCTCATTTTGTCTGTGTTTCTTGAATCAGACATGTGAAAAGGTCTCAGATACAAATAAATGGAAATGCTCCACAGTTTTGTTTAGAAAGGTGCTAGAGGTGATGAACAAATGTGTTAAGAACAGAAGGATTCTTCCCTGTATAACTTAAAATCTATCAAATATTGAGATTCCAACTTCAATAGAAATGGCCTCATCCTGTTTTTCTTTCTTCTACAAAGGTCAGATGCAGCTGCCAATGTCAGAAGGCAAGGCTGGAAGTCCCTCACAAATGCTCACTGTTTGGTAAGCCAACATTTAAGAATTGCAGTCCCCTTTTTGACCCCTGTGTTGAATTTGTTTGCATATAGCTTTTGCTTTTACATAAAGGAATGTTTCCGATATTTCTCATTTCCAGATACGAGCCAAAGATGACTGCTTTTTTACTCTCAAGTGCTTTGATGACAGTGTGCATCACTTTAAAGTATCACCTAAAAATGACCCAGAGGGAACAAGAAAAGTAAGTCTGGTTTCTCTTTAGGCTGTAATCTCAAACACTTTCTAAAAGTCCCATTATCTCTTGACCTTCTTTGACAAAGTTTTATGTTTTCAGTAGCTCTGAAATGTGAAAAAACTTAAGGTATCATCTTTACTGAGCCCTTCCTTTGCATCTAAAATGCTCTAGAATAAAAACAGAAGAATAAAGTTCCCCATCTTTACTGTGTTACCCCAGTGTTCTTTGACTGAGTTTAAATGATCTGAAAAGATTATTAACAATTACCTAATCTTAAATTTAGAAATCTTGAAGTCAATTCTTTTGATTAAAAACATCTTGAACACCACCGATTCCACCCAGGAAAAGTAATTTGTTTATCTTTTGTCTGGCTCTAACCAAAGGTTTAAAATCTTAACAGCACCTCAAGCTCACTAATCAACACTTTATATCTTTGTTTAATCATTGTAACAATCAAGGTATAAAAATGACAATTTACATCTTTGCAGTGGGTTGCTGGATTATTTCTTGACTTTGAGAAGTTGTTATGTGCACAGTTAAGATTCCAAGAGCTCATTGCTCTAGACGAGAAATGATTCAAGACATTACTATTTGTCTACTTTGCGTCTTGCATGGCAGTGAATATGTATCCGCCAATAAAGAATAAAAATAAGAGCACAAACCATTATGTAACCATTAAAATCTACTTTGAAATTTGAAACAAAAGCTGTGTCATAGAAAAGTTTGACATTTTGGGAAAACAGTCATTAGCGTAGTTTAGTATCAGTTAGTAAACTTTAGAGGTGCTCGTGGGTATATTTTATTACCTTCAGGCAGAGCCAGGCTGGCTCCGCTTCCTTTTGAGTGATCAGATCCAAGAGTGGTTTTGATCTTCTCTCTGGATTTTCCTCTAAAAAGAAAATAAGCATGTTTCCTATAATATCTCAAAAACATTCAAAGGTCAACATCAGTCAAATAAGTAAGCAGCCTGTTCGATTTTTCATGATAAACATAAAATAATTTTTTTTTTTCCTTCAAGGCATGGCTTGATGCACTGGAGGAGCACTCAGCTTTCAGCACATACTACTGCTCCCAAGAGCAAGGGAGCGAAGAGGAGGAGGACGAAGTAGTGATGTCACTTGGGGAACTAACAAGCTCACTACAGGTGGCTGTAAATAAAAAGCAAGCATAATTAGCATGTCGGCTTAATGAACCATAGTGTTTTCTCTGAACTAGTCCTCCCACCCTGTGCTGCTTTTGTTCATTTGTGGTCTTCTCCCACCTCTCTGAATTACCAGGCTGCAGAGGCCAGCCATAAAAATCTGGAGAAGGAGGTGGCAGCTTTCCTGTCCATGCTGAAGAATGATGGGCTGTCAGAAAGTAAAACCTGTTATTTTACTTTCAATCAAGTTTTTTTTTTCTAATGTGATATACAGTATGTACCAGAGAAGAAAACTCACAGATATTCAGGAGAAGAAATGAAAACCTTTTGATTAAAAATACTAGTGTCTTCAAACAGATTTAAATGCACAGTAATGTCTGAAATACCATTAATTAAGACGGCACCATCTGGCACTGTCATTAGAGGTTTCTACAGTGTTCGTGCTCTTTGTAGATGTTCTGAAAGCATGAAAAAAAAACTTTAGATAGCTTGAACTTCACACGTTTCACTTAGTTTTGTGACTTTTTCATTTCATTCAGTACTTTATGTGTTTTATCCCCTCAGAATTTCCATCGACTATACTGCAGAAAATGCAAGAAATATGTGAGTTATCCAGCGAGACCACTTCCAGTCTCAGTGTCTGTCTCAGCCTCTTCTCCAAACAGGAAGGGGTGAGTGTGAGTTTCTCCAAGGACTTATTTCTGTCTTTACTTGAATGCCTGGTGACTATGATGTGTTTTGCAGTTGATTATCAGCATTTTAGTCCCCATTAACTGAAGAGGGTTATTATCTAAGTTCACTTATATCATAAAAATATCTAGACATATTCAGCTGCAAGGGAGGTAAATGAGGTTTCAGTGACATTTTGAAGAACTTCAGGTTTTTTTGGTATCTGTGGATTATATAACCAGGATGTTCTTTTTCCGAAGAAATTTTGAGTTTGTTCTCAAGGCTTATGTCGAAACTGTTGGGGCTAAGTGAAATGATATGTTTGTGATTTGTATGAACTGACCCTGACTCAAAATATTATAATCACCAGGACACTTCTTGTTTGCAACCCTAAGGTATATAGTGGTGTTTTTCTTAAGAGTGGGATGCAGAAAGAAATTATCCTACACAAGAAGGTGCTGACACAATTCACACTTCCTTATGAAAGCAGCTTAGTGGATTGAAGTGACTATAAGCTTGCACATGGGTTTTCTTTGTGTTTAATTCAAAGGATTTGATTAAAATGGAAGGATTCAGGGGCTAGATTACACCCCCTCAGGAAAAAAGGTAGATGATGCTGCTTATAGCTTACAACAAGCCCCAACCTTCGACATCAATTTTGCAACATTGCACAATCCCGTTTCCAAAATAGTTGGAAGAGAGAGTAAATTTTAACAAGAGAATGCAATGATTTGCAAATCATTTAAAACCTGTAATCACGTTAAAATACCATAAAGACAATGAAAGCATAACACATTTTGAAGCAGAGAAATGTTACAGTTTTTTTGTTTTGTTTTGTTTCTTAGATATGCTCATTTTGAATTTCCTTCCAGCAGCATATTTCAAGGGGACAGGGGCTATGAAACACTAGAAGAGTTCTGTAAAACTGAACAGAAACACCGCATAGAATTTCTCACAGCTAATTAGGTTAAATGGCAACAGGTCAATAGCGTGACTGGTATAAAAGCAAAGCATAGCAGGGAGGCCGAGTCTTCCAAAAGTAAAAGTGGGAAGGGATTCACCACTCTGCAAAAGACCAGGCAAATAGTTCAACAGTTTGAAGTGGACCTATTAAACTCATTTCCATCTCCATATTTTTATTGTTGGACCGTTTTAGAGTAGCTTTGCATGACTCACAGTTCAAAATGGTCCTTATCTACCTTATACTGGGCCTTGGTCCAGCCCTTTAGTTCTCCCACTGTCTGAAGCAAGCTGTTGTATCTGTTCTCCCTTTAAGACCACCCTTCCTTTATGCCAACTTTGTTTTGATTGGCTGCCCCTCACAAAATAAAGATTTGAACGTCTGGTGGGTGGGGATCCTGTGCTCACAATAAGGGCTGTGTGCCTGAAATGACAATATTAGGGATATCTCTCTCTTTAAATCATACAGAGCCAAGAGTAAAAAAAAAAAAAAAAAGAACTGTCTGAACTCTTTTAACATCTGCCTTTGTAACAGTGCAAATTCTTAGTAAAAATGGAAAGAATTTGAGGGTTTCATCATCTACGGTTCATAATATTATTTAAAGATTCTGAGAAATTTTAAAAATCTCTGTATACCAGGGACAAGGCTGAAAACAAATTTGAAGTGGCCTTGACCATCAGGCTCTCAGATAGCACATTTAGATTCTGTGGTAAAAATCACTGCAAGGGCTCAGGAACAACTGTGAAACAAACTCATCCACAAATGAATGACTGTTTGATCCTCTTTGAAGGGGCGCTTTACTTGAACACAATGGCAAAAAAAAAAAAAGTATATATGGCTTTTTATAATTATATCCAACAAAAATATCAATAAATATGGACACCCTTGGCCTCAGAATCTAGTATTTACCTTTTTAGCACAAATTGCTTCCTGCTTTGAATAATTGGAAACCAGTCACTGAGATTAGCTTCCTGGAGTTCTTAACAGCTCTTCAAATTCAATGGGATTTAAATTTTGGGTTTTGAAATGATCCTCCAATAAGCATCCAGTTTTTCCTTTTGAGCCATGCCTTGCTGTATTTTAATGTGTACTTGGAATCATTATCCTGTTGGAAGGTCCTCTTTGGGTTAAACTCCTCTCATAGCATGCAAATTTCATAGTTAAATCATTGACTGCAATCTTTCCAGTCCCTGCGGCAGTGAAGCAACCTCAAATCATTTCTGCCATCATACTTCACAATTGATATCTCCCCTTACTGTGATCAGACAACTCCATCTATGTTTCATCTGTCTAGAATGCAGTTCTTAACAGTCTGACAGTCATTTGAAATATATTTTAGTTGTCAATGACTTATTTCAAATAATTTGGAGATCTTTTTTAAGCTCTTGCCAGACTTAGAGACAGTCACAATCTTCTCTGAAGGCCTTAGAGATTTCTTTAGATGTTAACATAATGTCACCACACACTACAACAATGTCAAAGACAATACACGATGTTTAAATAAGGCAAGTTCCTGACATCACTGATGTTTATTACCTCCTACTCTGTAATTTCTTTTTCCTACTTTATGAATCTGAAGGTCTAATAAATGTAGGGGTGTAGTTACTTTATGTGTGCAACTTTTTTTTTTTTTAGTTAAATGATTAAAATGACATAATATGAAAATATAATTTTTGTGTCATATGAACTGTGTCATATAATTTTATTAAAAGTCACTATTTCAAGGAAGAACAGATGTCTAATTGTCTAAATATGACTAAAAAGTCATGAATTTTGTTTGTCTGTTTGGTAATCATAGATGCCATCAGAACCATTCAGCTTGTTTTCACTGCACAGTTCAAATGGATGGCACATCCACACATGGCATGGGTAACTAGCATATCTGTGAAAGCACCACTGATGCTGAATGATGCACTATATGGACAAGAGTCTTGGACCTTACGTCTTAATCTTTGAATTCAGGTGTTTTCAGTCCCATTGCCACGGGTGTATAAAAACAAGCACCTAGCCAGGCAGTCGGCAGTCTGCCTTTACAAACATCTGTGACAGAATGGGTCATTCTAAAGAGCTCGCTAAATTCGAGTGCGGCTCTGTAATAGGATGCCACCTTTGCAACAAGTCAGTTCGTGAAATTTCTTCCCTCCTGGATATTCCACGATCAACTGTAAGTGGTTTTATTGCAAAATGGAAGTGTTTATGGCTCAGTTGCTGTGGTTCCTAAAGTGCCAGACCACGTAAGGTTACAGAGCGGGGTTGCTGAGTGCTGATGCGCATAGTAGGCAAAAATTGCCAACGCTCTGCTGATTCAATAACTGTGAGTTCCAAACCTCCTCTGGCATTAATATCAACACAAACACTGTGCGCCGGGAGCTTCATGGCATGGGTTTCCATGGCCTAGCAGCTCCTGTAAGTGTAATGTCTAGATAGCCCAGTACTTTTGTTGATACAGGCTCTAGAGCAGCTTCGTGTATGCTACCACCCAGATGACAGTTTTCTAATGGAAAGACCTTGCTTATTTTAGCAAGGCAATGCCAATCCACATGCTATTTCAGCATAGGTTCATAAGCTTTAAAAGCCTGGGTGCTAAACCAGCCTGCCTGCAGTCCTGACCTGTCACCTACTGAAAAGAATTGGCTCATTATAAAATATAACACAAAGAACACCACAAACTATTGATCATCTGAAATCCTATAACAAGCAAAAATGGGAAAACATTTTGCTTTGAAAACTACAGCGACTGGGCTCCTCAGTTCCCAAATGCTTACAGAATTTTGTTAAAACAAGAAGTGATGCAACACAGCAATAAACATGTTATGCTAGGGGGGTTATTTTGTAGCATTGCAGATTTCTTTAATTTCCTCTGTTATTTTCTCTGCTCCGACTCTAGGTTTCAACATCAGATATGTTGTGATTGCACCATGTTCATTTAAATACAGGGTTTAAATATTTGCAAATAATTGCGTTCCATTTTCTGTAGAATTTACACAACTTCTCATCTTTTTTAGAATGAAATGAGGTTGTAAAACATGTATCACAAGATTAAGATCCACTGTTTAGTGCCGAAAGCTTTGTGAGTTGATATGAATCTTTTTGAGTTGTGTAAAGTTATGAATGAACTGTAGACTTCAAGCTCATAGTAATTCAGTTGAAACTAAACTGAAGGCATCAGGTTGTAAAATTGTATTGGTGGCACAAAGACAAGCAGTGTTCAGCCAATTTACTACACTGGCGTCAAGCCCAATAGTACCCAGGGTCGGTTGTAAGCCACAGCACTAGACTAATAAGGCTCGGTAAGGGAATATGCTGCCACAGAATATTTAAAATGTTTGGTGATAATGATATTGTCAATTAAATGTAAAATGGTGTGTGGTTAAAATAACATCTCGTTTTCTGTGTCCCATTAAGTTGGAAGAAAATACCATTCCATTTAAAAATATTTTGGTCTGAAACCAAATATCTGAAGAAAGTGATAATGGTATTAGAAGGGCAAAAGTCAGAGTATCACCAAAATCAGCAGGAATTATCATGAAGGGATTGTAAATCTGTGTGATATGATATTGATATATTAGTCTGGATAAAAAAGGTGGATTGCCAGCCTCATATTGCCATCCCTAAATCCAAACACTGTTGGTGTGGCTGAAATTTTTATATCATTACATAAATCATTAATAAGTTACCACAATATAAACAGTGTCACACAATCATTGACAGTACATATCTTTAATACCACTACTAATAATTCTCAGTGTTTATTTATCAGTGGAACTCAGTGATCTGTGCATGTGTGGGTATGTGTGCAAGTTATTCAGTGGAAGCAAGAGTTTTTGGTTCATATGTGAGAAATATGAATGACGTATACCAGGGACAGAAGTAGCTTGTTATAGATAATAGCTAATTCACTTTAATTTAGATTAAATCTGATTTCTGCTGGAGAGAAAGTTAAACCACTGTTCACTGATGATCCATATAATTTACAACACACAGTTTATCAAAGAGTGCATTTGTGATTACTATCATAATCCGATAGTGCTATCTTATTTTTTGTGCTGTAAAGCACTGAATCTGTAAGAGTGAGAGTGTTAAGTTGTATTTTGCATTATTGCCTGTCGCGGTTTTAATTTGCAGCACTTTCTGAACCAGATTTGTATTTGAACATCCCACCAGAATGAGAATTAGTCACTCTCTACTCTCTTTTGACTGTGAAAAATGATGTCTGGTAGTGCTGCTGCTTTTGATGCACTGCTGTGATAAATGTACACTTGAGATGTTGGATATGTAAATCAAGGCATGTTTACCTTTACATGAATACATAGATTTGGTCCTTTTATGGATGACATTCTGACTGCCGCTCATTTTGTGCAACACATGAAAAGACCACGGACAAAACCAAACCCTGAATATAATCATTAGATGATGGGGAAAAAAATCACTCTTTCATGATGTATATGAGTTTTTTTTCTTTTTTCTTTTCATATGAACCCTCTCTCCTCACAAATGCTCAGTAACAGAGCTTCAAGAATTTCTCTGGGATCTTTAAGAGGACATCATAGCTGACGAAGCTGGGGCTGCCAAAAACAGTTTGAATGTCCTGGGTTTAACAGCCAGTCCAGTGCTTTCAGTGTTTATATGTGGGCAGGGCCTTGATCGCTCAGCTGCACAGCCTTTTGAACTGCAATCTGCAGAGGCAGAGCACATGATAAAAGACTCACAGAATCTCAGAACTCACCATGAATAGGCCTGGTCTCAATAGGAATAATTTAAACTATACAGTATAGCTCAGTCTGTAAATGATGGTTCGTAGTCTGAATGAATGAATGAAGAAGTGGGGGCCTGTGCTTATTCCCCCTGCAAAGGGAAGATACTGAATCACTTCCAGCTCCTGCAGCCCTGCTTTGTATTTAAACACCACCTGTGGAGGGGTCAGCAGCAGGAATTTCCTCTTTAAGTTCAGAATAGTGCAGAGATGCCAAGTGATCTGCAGTCTGTCATCATACAGCACTTTCACATCACTTCATTTAGCTTTCTCTTGTCTTGTGAATGATAAGTTATAATCAGTTCTTCCTCTTCTGGTTCTTTGACAATCTAAAGTAAACCACTGCCTCGTGAGTGGGCTATAAGTTTGTATTTGCACAATGTCAGACTGAGCACACCTTCAAATTATTAACACTAATGTTTTGTGTAAAAGGAAGGTTTAGCTAATGGTTTATATCTGAGTCCATTATCCGTCATTTGATTCCCTCTCTTCTATGGGACTCATGTTCTCCGGCAGGCTATTTGAGACGGTAGCATCAAGGCTGCTGTCCTCCATTACAGATAAACATGGCTCTCATCCCTCTCAGCTCCATCTCTGTCTCTCTCCATGGGTCTGATAATGAGAGGACAGAACAGAGGGGGGATCAGTCAGTCAACATGCTGTTTATTTGCAGACCTGCTGCCATCAAAGCCTGTCTGATAGTCATGCACATTTGTCTTCTGTTCTTAATGAGACCTCGAATAAAATGTTGGTAGCCTGGAGAACACTTACACATCCTCTGCTTATGGTTATCGAGTGCAGAGGATAGAATTCATCATGGTTTCTGTTTCTGTGAGTGATTAGTCTGTTTCCTTTTGTCTGTGTGTGTGTTTGCGTGTGGTGAGCTCAGGTGCGCAGTCTGAAATTGGAGCAGGAGGTGGAGAAGAATAAGATCCTCTCTGAGGCATTGCAGACTCTTGCCACGGAGCACCACGAACTTGAGCAATCCGTCGTCAAGGGATCTTCACCACGGAGTGCCCTCAGCGAAGATGAGTTCCATGACGCCCTTTCTGGTGAGTTGACAGGTTATCAAACACACTCAGGACACGCAGGAGATTCTGTGACAAGCTCCCACTCAAACTCGCTGCTCTTTCATCCACCTATAGGATACTGGAGTACTTTTTCCTGCCAGTGAATGTTTTTGGTATGTTTGAGCCTCAAGTGTGTTTGTTGAAAATGAATACGCTGTAAAAAAAAATCCTGCATGGTCTACAAACATTAAAAATACACCTGCATGATACTTGCTGAGATTTAAAAAAAAAATGTCTACAAAACAGAAAATGTTGCACTTGTTGGTGTTTGCACTTGTTTTCAATTAGTTAAAACTTTTTATCTCACTTGTTGTGACTTTCCTGACAATTTATCTAACCAGATTTTATTGATTAAAGGGAGTCATGGCCTAATAATATGAAATACTAACAGATCTGCATGGGTGATTTGCATTCATTGTTGTTGAGCTTGACTTTGAATATTTTTTGTGAATAACATTTTAGGTTTTTTGTCTTCATTTATGTAGCACAATCAAATTGTTAACATTCAATTAGTACAAAAAAAAGCATCCAACAAAAGAAAAATAGAATAGAATAATGTTTTGTGTTTTGAATAGTAATAACACATAGTAATAACACATAGTAATAACACAAAAACAACAGAATTACAGTTTTTTTATTTTTACTCACTCCCTTAATAGTGGTTGTTCAGTAATCAGCATATAATTTGTTCTTTTCAACTGAGAATACAAAATCAGAAAATGATGAACGTAACACAAAGAAAAAAATTCAATAATGGCTTGTTTTTCTCTTTCCACTTTTTATGCTGAAGTCAAAAATTGGAAACAAATATCCTAGCCACTGATCTAATTTGATTTTGATATTTCATCCGTCTGGTTGTATAATCAGGAAGTAACTAACTTCATTGTGTGATGTACACGATAAGCCAGTCACCAACACACTTAGGTGATGTCACTGCCTGAACAAATATCTAATCAGTCAACCACATGGATGCAAATCAGTGCAATTAGGGATGTAGACATGCTCGAGATGACCTGCTGAAGTTCAAACCGAGCATCAAAATGGGGAAGAAAGGTGATTTAAGTGACTTTGAATGTGGCATGGTTGTTGGCACCAGACAGGTTGGTCTGAGTATTTCAGAAACTGCTGATCTTCTGGGATTTTCCCACACAACCATCTCTAAGGTTTGCAGAGAATGGTCTGAAAAAGAGAAAATATCCAGTGAGCGGCAGTTCTTTGGGTGAAAATGCCTTGTTGATCTCAGAGGTCAGAGGAGCATGGCCAGATTGCATCAAGCTGATAGGAAGGCAATAGTAACTCAAATAACCACTCCTGAGTATTGTTTCCTGACCATGTCCATCCCTTTATGACCACAGTGTACCCATCTTCTGATGGCTGCTTCCAGCAGGTTAACAAGCCATGTTACAAAGCTCAAATCATCTCAAACTGGTTTCTTGAATATGAAAATAAGTTCATTGTACTCAAATGGCCTCTACAATCACCAGATTTCAATCCAATAGCGCACCTTTGGGATGTGGTGGAATGGGAGATTTGCATCATGGATGTACAGCCAACAAATCTGCAGCAACTGTGTGATGCTGTCATGCCAATATGGACCACAGTCTCTGAGGAATGTTTCCAGCACCTTGTTTAATCCATGCCGTGAAAAATTAAGTGGGTCCAACACAGTACCAGTAAGGTGTATCCAACAAAGGGGCCGCTGAGTGTATTTATTTCTTGGAAAGTTAGGTTTACTCATTAACAGTTTCTTCTTTGACATTTACCATTGGATGTACTTAGAACTGAACTGATACTGAAGGTCACTCACACTATGAGTAAATACGGCCATATCAGTCTCCCTTTGTTCCATGCTCAAAAATTTAGTTTAAAAAAAGTATCTATGTATTTATATATACTTAATATGAAACTCAGTTATTTTAACATAACATCACTGACTAGTAATTTCGACCAAGATAAAAACCAGGATATTTTACAGCTAAAAATTACATTTTTCTGTGCCCTCAAATGTGCAAAATATTTAATGGAAATACGGTTTCTAGATATTATCAGTCATATTTCTTCAACTGCAAGCCTTTAAACCTTCTCGTGGTCGCACTGACTCATCTCCATGTATTTGTGTCCACCAGACTCAGACTCTGAGCTCTCCCTGAGCGGCTTTGAGACGGTAGCCAGCCACTCCTGTGAGGAAGACGAGGAGGAGGACGAAGGCTCTGTCATGTTAAGCAGCCCTTGCAGCAGCCCCACCAGCACGCTGGAGGAGGATCACCATGGCGACAAGGCTGAGACTCAACCCAATGGGATAACAAAGCATAGGTCAGCACTGCAATATGCCCTCACAGTTTCTTAAATGGACCGTTGACCTCTGGTGCTTTTAATCTCTCATCCAAAGATGATCAAACACAGCAAAGTGCCTGTCCTTTCATATAATATAACAGTCTGTTATTATTTAATTTTTCTTACTTTAATATAAATTTGTTATTAGTATCAGATATGTATAACTGCATATTAGGGCCATTGTAGGTTACAAAAAGGTTGGGGGAGGCCCAGGGGATGGTTAATATTCTCAGGAAAAAAAATGGGTCCTGAGGTTCTGATTGCATGGCAAATTACAAATGCGCTTAATCCCTATTTTGACCAGTTAGTGGAAGAACTGGCTGCAAGCTAACAGAGACTTCATTAACCAACACATCAAAGTCTTTTATTAATCCATCCATCCATCCATTCATTTTCTAAATTTCTTATCCAATTCAGGGTCACGGAAAATATTTAATCAGTTTAATAATTCAAAGGCTAAAAATCTGGGTCCAATGCTGATTTCATAAAAATATGCACTGATACCCTAGTGAGGCCAGTAACATGTACGTTTAATCTATTTGTCAGTACTAGGGAATTTTCTCTTTTTGTTTTTTCTTTAGCAAAGGAATTATTACACCAATTTTTAAGTCAAGAGAACCTGATAAAGCTTGTAACTATAGACAGAACTCATTGTTCCCGCAATCTCAAAGGTTGATGAAAGTTGATAAAACAAATGGATTAAAGAATCTGGATGTTGACCAAGAAATTCAAGTGCCTACATGTGAGTGCACAGAAAGTAAGAGAACACTAGGTAAAGGTAAAGTAGTGGGAGCAGTATTTGTTTTTACCTGAAGAAGACCTTTCATAATTTGTATATTAAATATTAAAAAGATAAATTTTTCCCAACAAACTTTAAGCTGGTTTTAAACATACTTGAAATCCTGAGAAAAATTCAAAATTGCACTCCCTGAGCATTCTGGAATGGCCATTCTATTCTGGAATTTGCATTCCAGAACCTTTTCCAGGTTCTGTTCTACATTACATCTCATTCTACATTAATGAGTTGTCAGATAGCTACTGTATAAAGTGTCAATTGAATGCTGATGATGCAAACATTTATGTATCAACAAAGACTCCAAAACAGGCTGAAGGGTTTCTGAACAGGCAGATGATCTGTTTTCTGTTTGTTTTTCAATAAGACAAAAAATAAATAATGTCTGTACAATCAATATTCATCAGAAGGGAATAAATAAAGTAAATGACTTCATATAGCTTGGTGTTGTCTGTCCCACTTGGAATTTGAGTCAAACATTAGGAAACTGGCAAAGACTGGCAACCTTATTGTTTTTGACCTATTAAACCCTGTTTACACATTATTCCATTGCACCTTTAGGGGGAGGTAGCCAAATAAGTGAAACCTTTAATGTCAATTTACAAACAAGCTTTAAAAATATAGTACCAGAACCCAAAATAATGACACCATTATCCAATTCAGAAGAAGTATAATTTATTAATTTCTCATTTATAAAATTGATTTTTAAATGTGTCAAGCGCCTTACCCCAGAGCTAGTCAGTCAAATGACTTTAAAATGCAAAAGCATAGGTGCCACTACAAGGTAATGTAAATCAGGAAAATCTAAAATATCTCTGCCATCACATATAAAAAAAATTATATTTGTGTAACACTATGGTTTAAACTAAGGCATGCATAAAGATGAGTCTTTAATGCATGCATTTTCTCTTCTTTTTTTCAGTTTTTAATTGTTTTCAGTCTTTGTTCTTATCTGTCCTACCTTTGTCATTGTTGTTAGAATTTCTGTTTGTTGTGGTTGTTTGTCTATGTTTGGTTTAAAGTTAGTCTCTATGATTGTATTGGAGTGCTGTACCTTAAAAGCATAAGGTACAACAGTCGGTTGCATTTTCTTTAAATGTAAGAGTGTTTACATGTATCACCCGTTAAATAAATTAAATTTCTTTTTAAAAAATCGTAAATTTATTTTAAAAAACATTTATAAATTCACATATTTGCAAGAAAATAGTGGGATTATTTTTGTCATGTAACCTCATTGCTTCACTTCCACAGATGCCACCACTAGCCATGGCCAGTGTATTATGCCTGCAGTGGATAACTCAATTGAATTATAGCCTACTTTCCTTGGTAATTTAGCCCAGAGTAACCATATTGTTAACAGATAATTTAGACTTTGATGAAACTTTGCTGTGAATTGGGCCAGTTCACATGAAAACAATATAGAAATTTAGCTGAGGTGATATTTCAACAGGAACTACAAAACAATTGACAGAAGCAAAAATATTGTTGGTAACATCATCCAAATGGTTGCACTTCCTCACTAGCAAGTGCATGTGACATTCTGAGTGTTGTCCAGGGTGTGATGAAGTTGATCCAACATTGCAAAGTGAAGCAATGTTGTTGTTCTGATCAAAGGCAAAAAAAAAACGGTTGTATTTTTTTTTGTCGCAGAAGCATGACTTTATGATCCAAGTTTTCCTCTGATAAATTTGTGAGTTTTTTTCTCTTAAAATTACCACTAAAATCTAAAACTATACTACTACCTCTAACCTCATCTAATTCTTAGTTTTTTCTCAGCATATTACCACCAAATCTCTCTCTCTCTTTTTTTTTTTTAATCTACAGTGGCCTTGGTATGCAGTAGTAGATATTTCACAACCTGCTCAAAGAGTTCTTTTTTCTCAGTTATCTTTTTACTTTTTTTTTTATCTTCCTCAGCTGTTTCCACTTCATAGTGTGAATAATTTAGAGTCATGGGCAGCCTGGTAAAGGCACAAGAAAGAGTTGTACTACAGAAAGGACTCAGCTCTCTGTTGGAGCTGTTAAATATTGATAAGGTCACAGTGTAATGCAATAATCAGTTTGCAGTATGATCCCTTGTTGGCTGATCCCTTGGGCAGCTGGGGAGTGTGGTTCATGTTATTTGGGTGATATTTTTTTTAAAATGTCATCATTATGTTAACCCCCCTCTGCTTTTTACATTTTATTTTTGTGCTTTAAAGTAAACTCCAACCTGCACAGCTTTTCAGACAGTTTTAGACAGACAAGACGTAAGTGCTGCTGATGGATGATTCTTCCTAACCACCTTTGCTGCTGGTATTGTCTGTCTGTCTGGGCTTTGTTCCAGTGTGTCACATAATACATTAGGCTATTGTTGACTATATTCACTTGGTGTGATGCCTGCAGCAGGTATTGTATGTCTGGCACATTTACTCCAGTGGAATATTTTTAGAGCACTAACACAAAGTTAATGCATCATATACACTTTTTAGAACACATGTAATTGTGTGTGTGTGTGTGTGTGTGTGTGTGTGTGTGTGTGTGTGTGTGTTATTCTAGGACAAGCTTACCTGCACCAATGTTTTCAAGAAATGACTTCAGCATTTGGAGTATCCTGAGGAACTGCATTGGAATGGTGAGAATGACTTTCTAAAGCTGTTTTTATTACCATAATGGATGGTGATGACAAGCAATCAATGGGTCAGTCCACCCACTGCTTTAGTATTCATAATCTTGTCACTGGTCACTTTTCTGTTTTTTTTCTCTCTCTGTTTTTCTGACCCTTGTGCTGCTGTAACAAGTGAATTTTCCCAGTGTGGGATTACTAATAAAGTCTTATGTCTTATGTCTTATGAAAATAGTCTTGTACAGGTATGTGATTGCAACATTAAGTTGGAGTTGTGGTGACTATAAGGGGAGAATTTTTCCCAATTTTGCCAATAAGTTCATTTATATCCAGATACTAGCAAAAACAAATGCCATATGTTAGCCTTAGCCTTAGCCTAAGACAGTGCACACTAAACTTAAAGTGACTGTATTATAAGTCCACAGATCTGGAGCTCAGCAGAAAGCCGTTTTAGGAAAAAAAGAAAAAAAAACACAATGCACACTGTTTTCTCAACACTGATGAGAAGAATAAAGTCAGACTATTGCTGATGAAGATAGTGGAGCATTTGGCAGCTAAAAGTCCAAATATTTCCTTTAGAAGTTGATAGAGACCAGTAGAGCTAATAGAGGGTGACTCTGTTTATATTCATCAGGTAGCCAAAAATACAAATCCAAACTAATTCTTATTAAAACTGTGAAGTCTATGTACCAAACCTACCCTAATCGTAACCCTGTGTTTTGGAGAAAAAGTAAAGGACTTTTTTTTTTAATTTGATTTTTTTTTTTTCCTGTTTATTTGGAGACTTGGGAGAACATTTTTCAAAAGTCAAAATTCACATATTCTGAAAGTATAGGCTTAAGTGTCAGGATATTTAGGACTGATGATGACTTGCACCTCACAGGGTTAATCTTGTATTTTCAGTTCATATGTTCTACTTACATTTTGCACTTCTCCCCCCTTCCTGTCCATAACCTTTACATATGTCTTAATTTCTTAATATCTGTAGGCAGTTAGTATATATTGTGTATTTATATTTATATTTATATATATGTGCATATATTGTGTATTGTAAATTCCATATATTCCACTTCTGTACCACTCTATTGCACCATGACACCAAGACAAATTCCTCGTTTGTGTACAAACTTGGCAATAAAAATAATTCTGATTCTGATTCTGATTCTGATATTTTCTGAAGCTTTTTCTTTTATTACCAGACAGGATTATAGTAAATACAGCAATAAATATTCACATTAATATGGTAGACATTTTGGCCCAGAGCAACATATATGCTTGTGTATACATGATCAAAAGTCCCTTGAGCCTTTTCAACACTCAACACTCAGAGGATTGCCATGTCAAAGGACTTCATTTTCTCTTTGTAATGAAACCTTGTCCTTCAATTCCCCCTGATGTCTCTTTCAGGAGCTCTCCAAGATTACAATGCCAGTGATTTTCAATGAGCCACTCAGCTTCTTGCAGCGTCTGACAGAGTACATGGAGCACACGTACCTCATCCACCAGGCCAACGCATCTTCAGATTCTATTGAGAGAATGAAGGTTGTACCCTCTAGATATGAGTTTTGTATTACTTAAACTGCCCAAAACACAGGGACAACGTAACTAGATTTTGCTTTGAGTTTAGTTTGCCTGATTTGGTGTGTGTTTTTATCTACTGTGGCAGTGTGTGGCTGCATTTGCAGTGTCTGCTGTGGCCTCCCAGTGGGAGCGAACAGGTAAACCCTTCAACCCTCTGCTGGGAGAAACCTATGAACTGGTCAGGTAAGTCGGATATTACAGCTCATGTTCAACAATGACTATATGAAACATTTTCAGAAACATTCTGGTAACTTTTGAAGTGCCCAGTCTCTTGCACATTCATTATGGGATGTTATAATTAACAAAATATACTCACTGGACTCTTTATTAGTTACACATTGCTAGTACTGGGTTGGACCCCCTTTTGCCTTCAGAACTGCCTTAATTCTGCCATTTGAGTACAGTGAACTCATTGTCATGTTCAAGAAACCTGTTTGAGATGTTTTGAGCTTTGTGACTTGGTGCGTTATCTTCAAAAGATTGTGGTCATTAAGGGATGAACATGGTCAGCAACAATATTCAGATAGGCTATGTTTAAACAATGTTCAACTGGTACTAAGGGGCCCAAAGTCTGCCAAGAAAATATTCAATTCAATTTTATTTATATAGCGCCAAATCACAACAACAGTCGCCTCAAGTCGCTTTATATATTAGGGTAGACCCTACGATATTAGACAGAAAACCCCAACAATCAGACGACCCCCTATGAGCAAGCACTTGGCAACAGTGGGAAGGAAAAACTCCCTTTTAACAGGAAGAAACCTCCGGCAGAACCAGGCTCAGGGAGGGGCAGCCATCTGCCGCGACTGGTTGGGGATGAGGGGAAACAGAAGAGAGCAGAGGGAGACAGGACAAAAAAGGCACACCTTTGGGAGAGAGACAGGGTTAATAATAGCTAATGATTATGAAATGCCCACCCCCACCGCCCTGAACTGTGGATACAAGGCAGGATGGATCCGTGCTTTAATGTTGTTTACGCCAAATTCTGACCCTACCATCCAAATGTCGCACCAGAAATGGAGACTTATCAGACCAGGCAATGTTTTTCCAATCTTCTATTGTCCAATTTTGGTAAGCCTGTGTGAATTGTAGCCTGAATTTCCTGTTCTTAGCTGACTGGAGTGTCACCCGGTGTGGTCTTCTGCTGCTCTGCTTCAAGGTTGTACATTCACAGAGCTGCGTCTCACTGGATATTTTCCTCTTTTTCAAACAATTCTCTGTAAACCTTAGAGATGGTTGTGTGAGAAAATCCCAGTAGATCAGCAGTTTCTGAAATACTCAGACCAGCCCATCTGGCAATAACAACCATGCCACATTCAAAGTCACTTAAATCACCTTTCTTCCCCATTCTGATGTTCAGTTTGAACCTCAGCAGCTTGTCTTGACTATTTCTACATGCCTAAATGCATTGAGTTGCTGCCATGTGATGGCTAATTAGATATTTGTGTTAACAAGTGGTTGAACAGGGGTACCTAATAAAGTGGCCACTGTGTATTTTATTTGGCAACAAGTGCTCAAATCTTTGCATATAACTGTACTGTAAGCTTACCAAGTATACACCACAGATCACTGTACACCACTAATGATCTATTGATCTTTGCTGTGTCCCTGGTTATCTCAGGGAGGATCTGGGCTTCAGGCTCATCTCAGAGCAGGTAAGCCACCACCCTCCAGTCAGTGCCTTCCACGCTGAGGGCTTGAAGCAGGACTTTGTGTTTCATGGATCTATTTACCCCAAACTCAAGTTCTGGGGCAAGAGTGTGGAAGCTGAGCCGAAAGGCACCATCACTCTGGAGCTCCCCAAGTAAGAGCTACTGGCTGTTTTTAAAAAGGAAATATTACTTGTATCAAAATTTATTCACTGGCCATGTCATGGGTAGAGTGTTTCACACATTACCATTATGAAAATGCACAATTTCCCAATTTTTCTTCTACAGTTACAATGAAGCCTACACATGGACAAATCCCACATGTTGTGTTCACAATATCATTGTTGGTCAACTGTGGATTGAGCAGTATGGAAATGTGGAGGTGGTCAACCACAGGTAAGAGGATCAGTACGTGAAATGTTTGTACATACTGTACTTATTGTGCATTGTTAAAGCATTAAAATAAATCAAAGAAATACAGTAAAATATAATACACATTGTTATACTGTCTCCATTTGCCTTTTAAACATGTCTTTATTGTGTGATAATTAAATGGAAAGCAGCTTTTGGGGTTTATAAAATTATTTAATGAAAAACAAAATGAAAGGAATTTTTTATCATCGTTATATGCAATAAAATTAAAATTGAAAACAGCGCCCAGCCAGTCAAAGAAAAAAATTTGTTTTATGTAGTATTGTTGAGAGCAGCCTGGAGTTCGCATAACAAAATATAAAGCACTGTCATTAGCTTTCACGGGAAGTTGCAGTGGAGGTTTTCTTTCTTAGATAATGGCAAATAAAGAAAAAAGAATGGCCTGAAATCCTGATGTTTTCACAATAAAAGTTTCCTGTACTAGGCAGCTGAGTTACCCTACTATTAACAACTTATTCCTTTTCTTTATGCTTTCATTTTCACACAGTAAATGCATCCTTAAAAAGAAATACATAACATGACCGATGATTTGAGGGAGTGATTTTAATTTTTCCTACTACCATAGTAATCTAAATATCCTGGGTTAAAATTATGGATAAAGAAGAAGTCTGATACAGCTGATAAAAATATTTTGGGGAAATATTACTGTCCTTGAAGAAAACAGACAGAGCAAATGAGGAAGTCTTGCATGACTCATCCAGCAGACAGTGAAAGGATAATAATACTCCCTTTTTCTCTTTTCACCCAGAACTGGCGAAAGGTGCTACCTGAATTTCAAACCATGTGGCCTTTTTGGAAAAGAGCTGCACAAAGTTGAAGGATATATTCTGGATAAAAGGTATAGCAAGATGTTCAGAATGTCTTTTTTCATCTTTGCAGAGAAGATTTATTCCAGTCTTGAATGCTGAGGAAAATAGTGATCTAACAACTGAAGAAACTTATTCCCCTTTAACCTTTAAGTCAGAATTCACACCACACATTGCAACATACCCTAGGACACCACAAGTTTTCTTCCATATACATGGAATGACAGTCAGTGTCTGACAGCTAATTTATCTGCCAGATATTTCCAATTTTTCATCCCTTATCCCCCCATATTTTGCGGCAGAAATGATTAAATACGCTGCTTAAAGCTGTTTAGATGCTTCATTTCTGAATCAGGACCTAAAAAGTATATTAGCAGCCCATTAAAAATTGAATCATTATGCAAATGATCAATTAAAAGTTCACATGGTTAATAGCTCATTGCAGTGATAATTGGCTCTTTTGATGCAAAATAAAAGTCAAAATACACGAGTGTGAGGAAAGGCAGCTAAAATCAGCAAACAGTAAAAACAAAGAGGAGGCAGTTTGATTAAAAATGGTGGATAAGGAAATCCAATGAGTCAACATAAATCATAAGAACAAGAGCAAATACGCACTGCAATATAGAACACACAACACACAATGTACACACCAAAGTGTTTATTTGGCATTTTTTGGGCTTTTGTTAACTAGTGTTTGTGCCTTGGGACATTTGTGTGTCTGTGTGTCTGTCTGTGCCTGTGGTCCAGGTATGACTCATATTTGGGGGGGGGGGTCATATAAATCATTCCATTTTAAGGCAAAGGCATGTTTTAAGGCTAGGGTTCAACAGGTAGAAGTTCTGGTAAAGGTTAGAGTAAGTATTCAGGAAATTAATGCCAGTCCTCTGAAGTCTGCGCGTGTGTGTTTGGCAGCAAAAAGAAGCAGTGTGCTCTCTATGGGAAGTGGACAGAGTGCCTCTATGTTGTTGACCCAGCTGCCTTTGAAGCACACAAGAAAAACAACAAAAAAGGGGCAGAGGAGAAGAAAGGCAGCAATGCGGTATGGATTACTGAACAGTATGGAATCCCACTTGTTTGAATCCCACCATTTGTTGTGATTCATTGTATAAATAATGTCATTTAATGGTAAAAATGGCAAAAGAAAAAGAACATTAAATGTTCATACTTAACACTTTCTGTAATAATGCATCTTGGCTCAAGCTCATCTGTCTGTTCAGCATTATTTCTACGTGTTGTGTTGTTCAGGGTTGCACCGAGGATCAGGAGGAGGTTCTTTCACCACCTGCAGACACTGTGGACATGATTCCTGGCAGTCAGCTGCTGTGGAAAATCGCACCCAGACCAGCTAACTCTGCCCAGGTCCCGCTGATTAATGCACCACTAGGTCTTTATTAGATACTCTTAAAATAATTACAGTGTTTTAACTTACAAAATGAATCTGTAATTGCAGATGTACAGCTTCACATCCTTTGCGATGCAGCTGAATGAGTTGCATAAGGAGATAGAGGCAGTCATCCCTCAGACTGACTGCAGGCTCAGACCGGACATACGAGCCATGGAGAACGGTGACATTGGTAATGATTGGCAGTACTTAACCTAAACTGAATCTGGGGGGAAAGTCCTCTCACTCTAATTTGAAACTTAAAAAATGTTCAATATTTAAATAGACCTCGCCAGTGAGGAGAAGAAGAGGCTCGAGGAGAAACAGAGATCTGCTCGGAAAAACCGCTCCAAATCAGATGAAGAGTGGAAGACGAGGTGAGTTCTCTTTTCCTTATACTTTCATGCAGTTAGCATGAAACCAGGACCGACTAATTCCAGGCAATATTAAGCAACAACCTTCATTAGTGCTGATAAAATATCGTTGCCATGCTATTACTTCATATGAAGTTTTCATGGCGCTTAAATTAACTATTCTTATCTATATGGTGTCACACTTTGTGCATTGAAACGTTCAAGATGCATCTCCATTTTATCTTCATTTGTCTTGTTTTTCTGCTGCATCCTCGCTTTGATGTTAAGGAGCCCTGCCCTTGGCCCGAGGTTAGAGCTGCTCGCTGTTTTAACTGATGTGCCTGAATTTTTTGATGTGATCATGTGACCTCCACGCATCTTATTCTCTAATGTAAAAATTATCTACGATTGTGTGTACTTTCTGTTCAGATATGATAGAGACAAATTTAATAATCCGCTCTTCCTTCCACCAGCATGGCAGCTCCCCTTACTGGCACTAAATGTAATTACTCAAACACCCCGTCTCCCCTCCAAATCATTTGTTCCCTACTTATGTGCAGTTAATTTTAGGCAAAGATAACCACCAAAATTGCTGACTCCTATAAAAAAAGATCCATAACCTTGAGATGAAGCATGCGTTACCTTTCTTTCTCACTTTCTCTGGTTTTTTTTTGTTTTGTTTTTTCAGTTTAATGTTTTTTTTGTTGGGTTTTTTGTTTT
>VUQI01002299.1:0-28106 GCA_015106735.1 Paratilapia polleni | reverse complement strand
GTCTGGAGATTGGGCTGGCCATGACAAGGTCTTGATCTGGTGGTCCTTCATCCACACCTTGATCGACCTAGCTGTGTGGTATGGAGCATTGTCCTGCTGGAAAAACCAATCCTCAGAGTTGGGGAACATTGTCAGAGCAGAAGGCAGCAAGTTTTCTTCCAGGATAACCTTGTACGTGGCTTGATTCATGCGAAGAGCCAGGCTGAAGTTTGCAAAAGACCATAAGGATTGGACCATAGCGGACTGGAGTAAAGTCATCTTCTCTGATGAGTCTAATTTCCAGCTTTGTCCAACAGCTGGTCGTCTAATGGTTAGATGGACACCTGGAGAGGCCTACAAGCCACAATGTGGCTGGACGACCAGCCCCTGCATAGGATGTACCATCGACATGTAGAAGAAGTGGCTGACATCAAGAAATCCTACCAGTGGCTAGAAAAGGCCAGTCTGAAGGCCAGCCCAGAGGCTGTGATCATGGCAGCACAAGATCCATAGAGGCAAGAGTCTACCACAGCCAATAGGACAGTCCAGTACATAGTAGCTGGATGTCAGAAGCTGGGACAGCGTACACTGAGAGGCACAACCAAGTGGCTGGGATAGCGTACAGGAACATCTGTGCCACATATGGATTTGAGGTCCCCAAGTCCCGATGGGAGACACCACCGAAGGTGGTTGAGACTGACAGGGCTAAGATCCTGTGGGACTTCAGGTTCCAGACAGACAAGCAGCTCCTGGCCAGCCAGACATAGTGGTAGTTGACAAAGACAAGACTGCAGTTGTGATAGGTGTGGCAATCCCAGTCTACAGCAACATCAGAAAGAAGGAGCATGAAAAAACAGAGAACTACCAGAGGATGGAGGAACAACTGGAGCAGATGTGGAAGGTAAAGTCCACAGTGGTCCTAGTGGTAATAGGAGCATTAGGAGCTTTAACCCACAAACTGGAAGAGTGGCTCCAGCAGATTCCAGGCACAACATCAGAGGGCTCTGTCCATAAGAGTGCAGTCCTAGGAGCAGCTAAGATACTGAGCAAACTCCCAGGCCTTTGGCAGAGGACCCGAGCTTAAGGAACACACACGTACATATAAAATAAAATAAAATAATCATAAAATAACATAACATGTTCACTTACCACTGGCCAGATCACTGGCCAGCCATTTTTTTGGTATTTTCTTAGTATTCCAAGTGTTCTTTGCATTCCTCGTGTTCTTTCACGTGTTGATTTCCTCTTGTTTTAATTTCTGTATTGTCTCTTGGACTTCGCCTTTTGCCTGCTCCTCATTTGAGTTGGTTTGACCACAGCCTGTTTCTGGATTAAAGATTTGGAACTTTTTGGACTTTTATTCTGTGTTTTGGTATCCTGCTTTTGGGTACTCTTACTCCCATAACTGTTATACCTCAACTATTGACCGTATAGGCCTAATAACAGCTTTCCCAAACAACCCATTCTGTAGTTTTTCTGGGTGAAAGTCTCTAAGAGGCTATCAACACATTATTAACACATTTTTCATTACAAGTCTTAGTGATACTTTCTTCACTCCATTTTGTTAATAGTAATAGGCTACTTGATGAGGTAGTTATTGCTTAATATCTAGGAATTACTGAAACCTTACTAAACTACAGATTACCAACTGAAGAAACTGCTGTGTTACAAGTGTCTCGAGTCATCCTCAAATAGGAGGAACATTACTATGCAAATGGAAAAATGGATCTAGTGTGGGTTTTTGCTCCTACATAAAAATGTACAGTAATTTGCATGAGTAATGCCCTTGACAGCTCCCTAAATGAGACACAAAATAGTGTTCTATTTAACACATACCTCTCATGTAGTATTTTAATGTACACTATTTTTGATTTATAGTTGGTTATCTTGAGTAAAAGAGGATTAATTAGATATAATTAAAGTTAACTTGGTAAAAAAAAAACAAAAAAAAAACAATACCACAGCATAAAGATTTTCTTCACGTATGGAGTTCTTTTTATCGATTGAGCTTGTTGTTGTGCAAAATGTCTTTTTTTTCTATCACGGTTGTCTATAAATCCAAGTGAGAGCTTCCCTGAATTGTGATTCAGGCCAAGCATGGAATGGGCCAACAAGTCACGTGTATTAATTATTTTAAGGCAGCAGTCTGTGTTGATGGACAGTTATTGCTCTGCTGTATGGCTCAATAGATTTTGGCATTAATATGCAACACTCTTTTAACTTTCATTATTAACCTCTGGGCAAGACCAGTGTGTGGATGACACATAACAAAGAAAAGAAACCCCATCACCCATGTTGAGCTTGAGTGAGAAAATTCAATAGTGAGCTTAGGAAATGAAAAGAGCAGTTTGATAAGAGAAATGACTGGAAATGATTTTTTTTTCTATCCCTTATTGTGAGCCGTCTCTATGAAAGGCCACGAGTGTCTGTCACGAGTGATTCTGTTTTCATAGAGTGGTCTAATCCAGGCTCTCCATACTGTCAGGTCCACTGCCTCTCATTGTGTTCACTGCCTATCTGATTATCTACAGCATTACAAGTCGCCAGAATCACATTGGCTCATTGTTACGTGTATAATATGTTTTGGCCAGATCTGAGCTTTTCAGAACCATGACGATGAACTACTTTGAATGAGTTCACCAACACGTCCGCTGAGGACTGTAATGACATTCATAACCTTTCTGTGTCCCCTACAGCACCCACTGATCATATTTCCCTTTAGGTTGCTAGTCTTAAAGGGCCTTGGCTACCTTGGTTGGTAGAAACTGTTGGTTTGTACACTTTGAACTATACTTGTTTATCCTAAAATATGAAATGTGATACTACAATTATTGTGAAGATTTGAATTTTCTGAAAAAGAGAATAAACCAGTTTCTGAACATAGATGTGTAAATACCATCTGCTGCTGTTTTTCCATGGCAGCAGTTGATTGACATTTAAGGGCTGTAATTACAAAGAGGTATGCTGTCTACGGTTTGTTGTAGACACTGGTATTTTTGACAAGACCATATAGTATTTGTGAAGAAAAGTGTTTGCAGTGGTTAATCTAGCTTGCTAAGATTAACACAAAGTCAAATGCTTCACTACTGAATTACAAAAAAGTGGCTACTCGCTCAGCATTGGAATTGTCTCACATTGAAAGGAGAAGGTCAGGTAATGGCATGGATGAAATGTAAAATATGTCCACAAGGCACACAAAATGTCCTTAAAGTCATGTGCTGTAATTTAAAAGTCAGGTTTAATGTTGGTTAATGACACCGAAACAATCACCTACCAATAATGAAATAAATTTGAAACTGCAGAAGCCCATTAGCTGTCACCTCATCAAGAAAATAGTGAACAAAGGCAAAAAAAAAAAAAGAGGTATGGTATACGGGGGGTCTCTTGGACAATGGACAGTTTTAGGCCAGAGTCTTGGGCCAGAGGCTCATGGGACTGTTGATGGTCCATTTTAAAGTGTTTTAAAGTGTTGTGTTTTTATTGTTATTGCACTTATATTTGATCTTTGATTGCTACACAAGTTTGATGTATTTTTATGGTTGAGAACAGTTTTAAGTTTAGCTAGCAATGAACCACCATGACTGAGGCTGCTGTGGTGATTAGAGACTTCTGGCCAGTCTTTATGCTTAGTGCATGTTAACATTAAATTAAGCAGTGCTTCTGGAGATGTTTAGTGCACAAAATGAGGGTTATGCAGGTAAAGAATTGGTTTGGCTACCTTTTCACACTGTCTTCTGTGCAGAGCAGCTGCGGTATTTAAGAAGGAACCTTTTAGATAAAAATAAGTACCCTTAAACTTTAAATATTCTCTGCCTTATATGTTTACCTGCTTAATTTCACGCAATGTTTTTGAGTGAACAGGAATGAGTGACAGGAATATCATGCATGCAAGGCCTCAGTCACACAGGTCTTGAGACGGGTTGGCGACTCCCTGGCAACCTCTGGTTGCTAGCGAAAAATGTGTATTCCCCAATTGGTTGGCGAGTGGTTGCTGGAGGGTCAGTCGCAAAGAGTTTGCTGCAGCAAAAACCTTCTTGTGCTTGCTTTGTTTGCGAGCAGAAAACTGTGGTGGCCTTTGTATGGAAGAAGCTAACCTGTCTGCAAACATTTACATTTACTCTCCGAGCTGTGATAAAACTTGAAAAAGTGCCATGGAAACTGGAAACAGAGAATGTTCGCCTTCAAAGTAAAAGTTGTGCCTTAACACTGCAACCAGACTTTTACTTTGAAGGCAAACAGTCTCCATTTCCGGTTTGCGCAGCACTTTTTCAAGTTTCACTACAAGTCGGTGTTTTCCATGCAAACTATGGGTGACCGTGGCAACCTGATAGCTACCACAATCACAAGCAGCTTTTCGGTTAAGCACTGTGTACCTCTTTGCAATCAATTTCACGCTAGCAGCTGCCAGCAACCTCCAGCAACATCCAGGATGATCCAGCTAACACTCGCCTACCAGAATACACACTTTTCCTTAGCAACCTGTGGTTGCCAGATGGTCACCCATCATACCTGGGCCCTTCTTCATAGTAAAGTTTGAAGGTCACGAAATTTCCACCTTCTGTATTTTTTGCAGCATTTCTTTATGTGCAAATTGAAAATGTGCAGAAAAACATTCTGGTGGTAACATTCTGTTGTGTGGAGAGTAGACTAATGTTTACCATCTTAGATGTCAGCATGACGATATCAATATCTTGTCTGGTGATTACTCAAAAATGTCCAATGCACTATCTCTCATTTGTCACAAATTATTGCTCACACCAGAGTTTGGAGTTGGTCTCGTCACCATAACAACTTTGTTATTCAGCCTGATCAGCGCACAATAGGCTCTGCATCAATGGCAGCGAGAACATTAGCCTACTCCGCAATCAGCCCAATCACTGTGCAAGCCTCTTATCAGGCTGCATGCACTGACAGGGCCTAAAGCACAATCAGATCCATCTCATGAATGAACAAACCCAGACGCTGACTGCCACATTTAATTTGATTGGGCAAACAGTGAATTAATGGAGGCTCACTGGGAGTTAGACCTGTTTGGAACGAATAAGCATTAGAAAACCTCATGCAAAGTGTGTTATGAATGATGCCTTTGCCCCTAAAGGTAGTCATTAGAGCACTTAATCATAAAATATTGCTCCTTGGATACCTAGCAAGTCCTGCTGCGTTAGAACAAAATTTTCTCCCTGGTGCACCTCACAGCCGAGTATGTACTTTTCACAGTATCAGACCTACTTAAAGGACACTATAACCTTTTTTTTTACTCTCATCATTTGTCATGCCTAATTTCCTGGAATCTCTCTTCTGCAAGATTTTAAATTATGTAAATTTAAGTATTTATTTTGCACTCATTCATAATTGAGTGGCATCACAGGCTTTCCAGTGTGTGGAAAAATAATCATTCAACACCATTTTCAACACAGTTTCATAAACCTCTAATATGTGTAGTACAGCATTTTAAAGGTGAGGAAAGCATGTTGGTATAACGCAGGTAAGAAAAGTGATCTGAAGTGGCCTTTTCATCAAAAGACCGAAATCCTCGGCCTACTTTGAGCTTAAATCCCAGAGCTCAGATTTTGTCAAGAGTGGCAGCACCTTTGAAATCAAACTGATGATGTTGCATAAACTATTTTTCACCTTAGGATGGGAAACATCAGCGCCGCTCCCTAAATATGTATATTTCAAGACACAATACGCTTAAGAAAAAGTGACATAGGGAAAATATATTTCATCATAGTTTCAAAAACTTTTAAAACATCAGTGGTTCCAACCAATTAATGGCCATCACAGAAGTTGCACTTTGTTGTCAGAATGTGATGCGCATATGGCTGGGAAATAATTGTCTGAATTTACTGCGAACTGTCAAATGTGTCTTAAAAAAATACATTTTTTTTTTTTTTTTAGTAATGGAGTTCATTCTCCACATCACCAAAATGTATAATGATTTTTTTATACATAATAAATATGCAGCATGGATTGTATTTTAACAAAATTGGAGCCATATTTTTACAACCTGGAGATTTTTTTCTCCATATTACTTGAGTCTTTGATGTCACCTCAGTCTATCTTGATAATTGCTGAGACTTCCTGCTTCCTGTTATGGCTGCTGCTGTGCTTCTGTGGTTGAATTCAAATTCTTTGAATCTTAATTAAAACTTCTTCAGTTTTTCCTTTTGTGAGAGGAGCACCATGTTTAGCTGCATATTCATCATGCAGTGTATTGTGGCTGATTGATCAAATCAAAGAAGCTTCCTGTGCGCTCCTCTCCAGAACTTCCTGATTGCTGGAGAGTCATTCAAATGCAGCAGCACAGATGAGGTTGTGTTTGTTGCCTTGCAGCTGCCTTCTGCACTCTGATGAAGAGTTTTGGTTAGCATGAGTTCCCGTGGCAGATTTCTATTCACATTTTAGCCTGGGGAAGTATTACAATATAAGGGAATTGTCAAAGTAACCTACAGCAACATCAAATGTGTTATTTTTATTTCACATTGATCATGGTAGTGCTTTAGGCAGTATCTTAAAATAACAATATACTTGTCTCATCAGCACTGCTCATACAGTGAAGCTACGATGAGTGTTTAATACAAATTCCCATGTTAAATATAAAAACTTCTCCAGTCATAAAAGGTGTCAGATTGCACCACTAGCAGCAGTGGTAGTACACTTTGATCACAGCTCAGTCATTCTGGGAAACACAAGTGTTTTGATTGCAACATGCTTAATAATGAAAAAAAAATTTAAAAAAATCTCTTCCTGCTTTTTGGAGCTACTTGCATCTTCCTCACACATAAAGTAAATAAATTATTCTTTGGATTGTGCTCAGAAAATTAATGAGTCAGTGAAAAGGCGCAAAATAGTAATTGAGCACAGTCCTCGTGTATCACTACAAAAATCCCTCCTCTGAAAGCTGTTGCTGAGCTGAGATGAGCTGACTAGACCTGCACATTTGGGTCATAACAATGTGACTGGCATCTCCAAACAGCTAAAGGTGCTGTGCTCCTGGCTGGTTGCCAAGGTAAAAATCATTCTGTTTGCTCATGATTTTCCAGGCTGACAGGTTGAACACAGAGCCAGTTATTTGAAATTTTGGTAATTATGTCTTATGGACTGCAGCAATTTTATTACTAAGTAAAATATTCTGATGCAGAGTGTCTTGAAATTTAACCTGCCTGACTCTAACCTAGTCTTTTTTCATGAGTTGTTAAATCATAAATTGAGTTAATAATGGTTATAAATTATTCCACCTCCGAGACTAAAGCTCGTGCTTCATGCAAAAGCCTGTTTTATATATAATAAAAATAAACTGGTATATCATATGCCCTGCAATATTAATGCAGTGACACTATTTTGGGGTGAAAGAGGGTGAATGAATCAGCAGGCCCTCATCTGGCATGAATCCAGGACACTGGAATAAGTGGCTGCAGGGTGGATGATTCAGCACCCGCAGGTGATGCATCTACAGTTTAGCATGCACCTGTATATTATGCAAGTATTTGCATAATATACAGGTTTAAGACCAAAAATAACATGTAGCCTGGTTTCATGTGTGCTACATCAGTGAGACGTTTATAGGATTTTGTTTCCATTCTTTTTCTAGTATCAGCTGTTTTCTCAGTAGGATACAGAGTAGTAAGGGTTACAGAGGAGAGCTAGAGGATGCAAGGTTGTGGAGTACTGGCTTTGAATATTTTTTTTTTTGTTTGTTTTGTTTTGTTTTTTATTTTAACTCCATTAACGCAAAGCAGAAAAATGTTGTCCTCACTCAGCCTTGATTAGTGTTTTTTAGAGAAGCACAGCCACATACTGACTGAAGTTTAATTATGTCATCACTAGATGCACACACTCCAACCAACAATTTGCCCATGCATCCTCTAGCCTCTAATAGAGAATTAAACCACAAATAAAACCCATCATGACGCATTCTGACAGATTTATTAAGAATATAAAAGAATAAAACCAGACACAGGTAAATGTACATTTATTTCCCTCTGCTTCTTTTAATCACATTGGTCAAGATACCATCAAGTTCTTGAACTCCATCCATTTTCTTCCGCTTATCCAATTCAGGGTCGCAGGGGGGTTGGACCCTATCCCAGCTGTCATGGGGTGACACCCTGGACAAGGTTGCCAGTCTGCCACACGGCTAACACACAGAGCCAGACAACCATTCACAATCACCAATTAACCCAACCCCATGCAAGTCTTTGGACTGTGTGGGGGAAGCCAGAGTACCTGGAGAGAACCCACGGAAACACAGGAAGAACATGCAAACCCCAGATCTTCTTGCTATGAGGCGGCAGTGCTAACCACTGCACCAAGTCTTTGGTTTTATTGAGCAGAATATCTTCAGATGCCCTCTTTTATTTCATGCACCGTTGGTGGTCCAAGTAAGCAGACAGCGGCATCAACTCTCCAGGATAAGTAACGATCATGGAAATTATTTTCACCAGAACTCCGCTGCACTTTCTTGATTGTTGCTAGCGCACCCACTTCCGTGCCACTCTTTCCACACAACGGAGTGCACAGGGCAACACAAAAACACTAAGTGGGAACTGGTAAGAAAATTACCTGCACGTGGTGGATGAAAAAGCCACTTTAGCAGCACAAAAGCTTCTGGATCCTCAGTAACTTGTGAAAACAAAACAGTCAATCCTTCTGGGGGTGTTTTTTTAACGTGCTAAAAGGATAGGTTAAAGTAACACAGATGATGATAGTGAGTTGAAAATAAAATGTGGGACAGATAGTGATCTCATTTGCTAAATACATACATGTTGCTTGTGCTGATGAAGATGAGGAAGATGTGTTCTTGTACATGTTTTAAGGCTGTTTTAAGGCTCATTGCACTTCTAGCTTTCATGGATCACAGGCTGGAAAACAGAAGCAGGCTGTTACTTTCTTACCTCCCAATTTAGCCCCAGCTTTTGTCATCACTGTTTCAATCCTGTGTGATCTTAGGGCTGGGTCACTCACTGCAGGGCACTCAATCACTCCTTCACTCGCCATGTTCTCCATGACAAATTGAGGTGTTCCTGCCAAACTCTTCTTAAACAAATGAATATGTTTTCTACAGTGTACTACCAGACCAGGCCTGCTTTTTTTGCTGAGCCAGGCAAACCACCTTGCTGTCTGTCACTTCATTGGACTATATCTCACTCCTCTGGCGATAGGTATTTTTTCAGGAAGACAGATTGATACATCAGTTGCCTATTCTCTGCTTACTGCACTACAAATAACCTGCTGGTATCTATACATAGCATGCATTGTACACTTGTTTCAGAAGATAAACTGCGCATAAGCACCATTTCCTTTGACTTTTTCTAAAATTTGTTCTCTTGTTAGTTTATGTACTCCCACAGTATTGTACAGGCAAAAAAATTAGCAGACTTTCATAATAAACAAAATGGACATTTCTGGCACAACTTCACCAACTTCCAAGGTGCATGGAGAAGAACAAAGGGTCAAAGACGTTGGAGCTCCAGCAACACTTGTGGTATGAAGAACAGCTTTATTACTTGACCAATGTGTTTCGGCCTGTGGCCTTCATCAGGGTGATCAACAACTATATTGCAGACACCACTTTAAATAGCATACCTGTTTGAGTAGGAAAAAAAAGTTTCTAATAGGAAAATTTTAAAACAACCAGTCATATCCATCCAGTATACCTATCCACCAATCCACTCAAATGTGTGATTGCACAGAAAAAAAAAAAAAAAATAGAAAAAAAATTTAAAACACCCAGTCGTCTACATCCACTATATTTATCCACCAATGGAGCACCAGCAGGGATGGGCTGGACATGTGATATAAGGCCAACTGGAGAGTGACCAATGTCAAACCTAGGTGGCATTATGTTTGGTATTTAAACAGGAAGTGTTTTAAGTTTTTTCTCATCCAATGTTACAAACATCCACTATGAAGGACACTTTAAAAATAAAAGTAAAAAATGAAGTGGAAAAATAAGGTGAAAAAATAAAGTGAGAAAATAAAAATGAACTGCTAAAAAAATATATGTTAAGAAAAAATACATGACAGTCATTGAACCATGACTGCTTAATGAAGGGTATATCATACAAACAAAATGTGATAAATGATTGAGAGCGAGTTTCATAATAAAAACATGCACCTCTTATACAGCTGTGTGTTCATTTATACACTCAGTACTCGGTTGGGGCTCCTTTACCATGAATTACCGCATCGGTGTGATATGGCATGGAGGCCATCAGCTGCTGAGGTGTTACTGAAGCCCAGGTTGCTTTGATATTGACCTTCGGCTAATCTGTATTTTTGCGTTGGGTTTTTCTCATCTTCCCTTTGACAATTAGCAGTAACAACCGCAGTAATTTGGTAGTAGTTTTGACACTGTGGATAGGTGCTAGGTCCTGCTGGAAAAGGAAATCAGCATCACCATAAAGTTTGTCAGCAGATGAAAGCATGAAGTGCACTAAATTCTCCTGCATTGGCTTTGGACTTGATAAAACAAAGTCAAGCAGCCACCACCAGCACCATCCCAAATCATCACAGACTGCAGAAACTTCACACTGGACTTCAAACACCTTGCATTCTGCACCTCTTCACTCTTCCTCCAGACTCTAAGTCCTTGATTTCCACATGAAATGCAAAATTTACCTTCATCTGAAAAGAGCCCTTTGGACCACTGAACAACAGTCCAGTTCTTTTTCTCCTTAGCCCAGGCAAGGAGAAAAGGCTGCCTCTCAAGGCTGTATTCATCCCTGTTGCTTGTACACCTTTTCCTACCACATTTTTCCCTTCCAGTCAACTTTCCATTAATTTTCTACAATAGAGCACTCTGCAAACATCCAACCTTTTCAGCAATGACCTTCTGTGGCTTATCCTCCTTGTGAAGGGTGTTGATGATTGTCATCTGGGCAACTGTCAAATCAGCAGTCTTCCCATAACTGTGGCAGTGTGTACTGAACTAGACTGAGAAATACATGGTATTTATACTTCTCACAGCAATTTACTCAAACTCAAAATGAAACATTCGAATAATTTGAGATACTGGATTTTGGTTTTTCATAAACTGGAAGATATAATCCTAAAACTGAAAATAAAAGAAGTCTTGAAATATTTCACTTCATGTGTAATGAATATAAAATATATGAAAGTTTGCCTTTTTGAATGAAATCACAAAAAAAAAAAAAAGAACTTTTACAGGATATTCCAATTTTTTGAGATGCCCTAGTATAATTATAAAGCTTAGACCATGACCTATTTATTGTAGATTCCTATGGCCGGCCAAGAAATAGTCAGGTACATAACCACTGTATTGAAACATCTGCAGAGATTAATCAATCATATAAAGTGCTAATTAATATGTTTAAGAAGTTATGGTAGCTGGATTTTCTCACATCTAGACAGATCTCACCTTTACCATTCATTGTAGCCTTAGAAATGTTATTTTTCAGTATTTCTAAACATAAAAATTCATCATGCTTGGCCAGCCCAGATTTTTCATTTATAAACGCACTGAAGAAGAATTCCTCTTTACCCTTTGGCTCTCACTGAAGAAACTGCCATTTGACTTTTATAGGCCTTTGTAGTGATTCATTCCTTAAAGAGAGCCTGATTAAAGCACTGAGTTCTTGTCCTTGCTGTATAAGATTCGCAAGTCAGCCAACTTATACTGCCAGGGTTGCAGCTAAAGAATAAGTCTAAAATTGGCCATTGTAATTATAATCAGATCTACTTGTTCTTTAATTATATATCAGCGATGTTTATAAGCCTTAAGTTTTTCTACTTGTAAAAAATAAACTTGTCTATGTTTGCTATAGTTCACCTGTTGCCATCATGGCCTCTTTTACCTGAACACGCTCAGTGCTAGATCCATAACACCTGAGTTGACTTAATAGGTTAATAACAACCATTGTGACAGCTAGCTAATAATATCCTGGGTATATTGAACTTGTTTTGTAGTACAAGTGCCAGGTGACATGTAAACAGAGAAACATAAAAAAACCAAAAAAAAAAAATAGATTCTGTCCATAAGTGTTTCTTTTTGATACACTGTGGTACAATTTTTGTCAAAATTATTTTTTGCTATTATTGTTTGCTGTAGCTGTGTCCAGACAGTAGAATAAAAATTTGTTACTGCAGCACTGACCCTCTCTAAGAACTCTAATTTTCTCTATTTGAAGTTGGAAATCTGTTTGTGGAAACTGTTTTCCAGCACTGTATGTTTCATCCTGTTTTCCATTGTTCTTGGATTATCAAAGATTCCTTCTCAAAAGCTATGAAAACAGCTACAGTAGTTTAAAAAAAAAAATAGAATGCATCATTGCTTTTTCATGTATCAAATAGACCTTGAAATTGTATTTCCAGTGGGAGATGTTATGTTGATAATATAGAGCTTTTGTGTTTAGGTGGGACAGAGAAGGCTGGTTTAATGTTGTAAAAACAAATCTCCATCACTGTGTCCTCTCAAGCTGTTCCTAAAAGAGCCATCTGTGTTGCAGCACTACAAAAGTGTCAGTGGTTGTTTAATCATAGAAAAGTGGACATTTTTATCAGTGAAACTGTCAATTTTAGATGACCAGGGGAAAATATGGAGCAAAACTAAGCTGGAAGCACATAATGCTGGGAAAGTAATCATGTTTGACTTTATTACACTACAGTTCCACTTAGATCATTGTTAATAATTTATTGATTATTGATTTATAAACATTGTGAGGGGCATGATTTTTTTTAAGCTTCTGAAGGTGGGCATGCCAGAAAAAGTTTGTGATCACCTGAAACAGACAATATTGATCCTCTGACCTCTGACCTTTTAAAATGTGGTATAGATTGCTGTGAAATTTGCTACTAATATTCAACTTTCCCCAGAGAAATGATGATAATAAACAAATCAATTAAAGTTAAATGTAGTTAAATCGCCATCATTAAGTAGTTAATGTGAATTTCTGTTTAATGTGAATGGCCAAATTGACCCCACTGAATCGCAAAATAATAGCAGAGTGATAACAGACTGACTCCGTCATGTTACCGTTTTATCACTGTCTTGATGGAAAAAAAGTCGCTTTGAGGACAGCAAGTGACTGCAAGTGGTCGCAGACCTGGTCCCCATCTTTGAAGCAGCCACTTCAGAGGCAATAATATCGCAAGTTCATTGCACATGGTTGTAATAATTTTGGTCATGCCAAGTCTCAAACCACTGTTTTCCTAGTCCAACCCTAAAAGTAACCCTTGTCTGTACTGTTTTATGATTCTGAATATAACATTTTTATCTGCTTATCATCAGAAGGCCAGCATTGCCACTGTGAAAATCTTGGCAGACTCTTGGTGTTAAGGTAATTACCTCTTTGCCTCTCAGGGCCAGCATCTGTCATGGCCCTGGGTTTTTGACCCAGCGCTTTGAGTTTTTGGACTTTTAAGTTCTGTTTATTGTTAAATATATTCTCTTTATTAGTTTGCTTATTAGTCCTTAACATTTTCAGTCTTGAGTGTTTAGTCCCAGTTACTGTTGTGTTTATTTTTATTCCCTCAGTGTTCCTGTCTTATACTTGTGTGTCAATTCCCCTATGTTAAGTTAGGCATGTATCTGCATTCCCCATTCAGTTATTGTCACTTACTTCTGTTTTATTTAGATAGCTGGCTCTCTTCTGTATCTTGTATTTATTTTGACTTCCCTTGTCTTGTTGTCTTGATTGTTTTCAGCTGTATCTTCTCACCCAGGTGTTTCCTATTCCCCTGATTACTCCTTATAGTGTGTATGTGTGTGTGTATAAATAGTGGTGTCTTGACCAAAGTTTTTGTCTCAGCATCTGTCAATATCCTTGTTGCCATCTCTGTGTGTTCCCTTGCCAGTGTTTGGATTTAGTTTGTTCTCCCAGTGGACTTTGTAGTTTTCACCAACCAAAATAAAGGTTTGCTTGTGATTTAGTTGTCTGTCTCTATGTGTCTTCATTTTGGTCAGAAAACTCATTCATGACAGCATCATTACTGTAGACTCATTTTATGAACCTGTTTTACATAATATTTTAATTTGTACATATAAATGACTGTTTGAGGTAAAAAAAATAAATTGCATACTGATTCATATATAATGACATGAGAGCATGATGGACCTTGATTTCACAAATCTTAAGTGAGGTTTTTCCTAATTAACTACCTCAAGTAAAGTTTTTTTTTCTTCTTTCCGTATCACTAGATCCCGTCACTCCTCACTATATATTTTGCACTCCAGCAATAAGCTACATGTTTGCCTGTTTCTGGCTGACTGCAGTTAGTAGACATCTCAGCTATGTGCTATAATATTCTGTGAAGTGTATGGTTGAGCTCAATTTTTCCTAACCACAGGCAAGTTATAACTCTTTCTTCCTTCCAGGTCCTGCCAACATGACTTTGCATTTTGCAAAGGTGCCTTCCTGTGTCATTTATGTCCCAGTATTTTTTGCCAGACTTTGTGCATACCCTTTATAATAGTTTTGACCTCAGCAGTGTTTGTGATTTCAGTGAATATTTGCCTGATATGTCTACTTCATCACTTTCATCAATGCATTTAAGCAGGGAACCAATCTTCTGTTATCCAGTCTGTATAGTAGATGAAATATTACTACCAAGATCTCCTGTCTGCATGATGCATTTCCAGAGTTAACACTTGGAAGTGCTGAAGACACATGATACTAGCTCTGATGTGCTAATGATTACAGAAGAAGTCTTGTGATTGCACAACTATGTTTCCTCTTGTAGAAGAGAATCAATACTATATGATACCTACAGTGTATTTGTGTTAAATTACAATGTTAGTTTCATCCTTAGATTTCATCATTATTGTAAAGTTAATCACCACTCCATCTATTTTTAAGCTCCATGTCCACTCCTGTTGCAAGTTCTAATGAAAACCTCAGCGTCAACAATTGGAAGGCAGGTGATAAATTGTGGTGTCAGAGGGCCCCAGCATTACTAGAATTTAGTGGATGTTTTGTTGATGCCTGGCAGCTTAGAGTAAAAGTAGCCATCATTTAATAAATGACTTGTTCTTTGTTTTTACTGGCAACAATCTGTCTGGCCCTTGGCGTCTTCCTTTCCGTCCGATAATGAGGTGCCTCCAGGCTCGCCCAGGGGCTTTTTTTGTAGCTGCTCTGCCAGATTTGCACTTCTGAACAACTTTTAATTATACTCTGTGGTAAAAATGAAAATACACCGGTGGTGGTCTAACAGTATTTGCAGGGCAAGTGCCAGTTAAATATAATAAGGGTGTGCTTTGGCCCACATGTCTTCATTTATGCATGTTTATTTCAAGAACATGATTTGTTAAAGATGCATGTTTTCCTTTTCCAAACAGGTCGATCCTTGAGGTTTTTCCATCCAGTCTCACTTACATTTCTGAAGTATTGGCTGGTGATTTCCTGAACAATGATATCAACTGAGTCAATGATAAATAGCGTATCAATAGATAAAGAATGACTGATGATAGTCATTAAAGTTTCATGACAAGGCTTTGTCATTAGGAGATTTCTCCTATTGATTTTAGAGAGGTCAATGACATTAATTATGCCAAAGAAAATCAGATGATTAAATCATACCACCAAGCATGATAAAAATTTGGGTTATAAGTATATCAGTGAAATTAAATGCAGTGCAGCAAGTGGCAGAGAGCTCTGAGAGTCAGGACTTGGAGAATATAGAACTTAATAATATGGATAACCTTAAATATTCATAAAGATATTGGACTGCCAAATACAGACAATTGACAAATTTATGGGGACAAAAAAAAAAAAAAAAACCCTATAGGGTGTCTTATTAAGGTGCTGGTACCTTGGCATTGATTCCACAAGTTCTTCCAAAAGGTATTACCTCAATTACTGTTTAGATGATGGTGGTGGAATATGCTGTCAAACACGTCGGTCCAAAATTCCCCATTTGGTGTTCAATTAGTTTGAGAACTGGTGACTGACATAGGATATGATTTTTTTTTAACCTATGGACGGATCATCCTGAAGTAAACCACTCTAATCAGGTTAGAAATGTTTCATCATAGGATTCATCATAGTTGATCAGTCTAAGCTGGAAAATGGATCAAACCATACCAAAAACATTCACCCCTTACTGCAGGAGTCAAAGTGTTACCTGTTTCCTTTAATTTGTCACCCATCTGTAGGTTTCATATGCTCTTATAATTATGTTTCCCCTTTGCCTATCCCTAATCATCATCTCTGAGCCATTATGAAACACTCAGCTTTTCAGTCATGTGTTTTGCTGCCGAGACTGCATTGCACATATGGTGCATTATAGACATTTGGGTGTCTGCCTTCATAAACCCATGGATCATAAAACTTAAGATTCCCCTAAAACTGTGGCTGTGATTTAATTAAGACAAAAACCGCAGTCCCCTTCAGTACAAAGAACATTGCTGCTGACTCCAACTATTCCAGACAGTTTTACCGCAGTTGCACTACATTGCCATTTGCTGTTAAAGTAATTGTTTGTAACATTTCGTAGGCAGAATGGGTGTTTGTGAGTAAGAGTAGCAAAAACAGGGCACAAGGCTTTTAGACTCACTTGACTTACAACTCAAGATATTTTACCTTATTTGCAGTTCTCTTGGCGAGAAAACACTTGCACAAATTAGAATACCGTTACAACTGCGGACTGCACTGTAAATCTAGACGATTGTGTTGGTTTACTTGAAGCTAATGATAAAACTGTCTCATCAGAAATAACTTAGCAGCCTGGGTACTACTATGCACTGAGTAATGAAAACAAAAGGCAATATAGGTGTTTAGATTTTATCATTTATCAGTGAAGGGGCAATTATGGCAGCTTTAGGAGCGATATGGCACAACAAGGAGACAGGACTATGAGTGGGAAAAAAATGACTTCTTCATTGACTTTGTAAGACATGTTCCATCATCAAAAATATGTGATGGAGGCAGACCTTTACTTGTATGGTTTATTCCCCTCATCTATTCATATAAGTCATTTGCCATGCAATACTGTGCAGATGTCTTGAGCCACTTCTCATTTCTTTATATTTTCCTTCCAAGGAGCCAGAATTTCTTGTAATTTTTAAAGTGCTCTTGAGCAATAGTTCTCCAGGCTTTCTGAAGGTCTTTCAAAGTCTTTCTTTGGACATTGGCTGCTTTTTCACTCATTTTCAGTCCAGTCCTTGTACCTGACCATTTTAAGAGGAATGTTTTTTTTTTCTTTTTTTGTTTGTTAAGCCACTTAATACTGACCTATGAATTTTTCAAGCATAAAAAGGCACCTAACTCAAGGAATGAGGAATTGTTATATTGACACATAAAAGACAACTTAGCAAAGAACCAATTTTAAATTGTATCTTTAGGCTTTTGTTACTAGCAGCCTGTCGCAAAAACACATCATTTGTTCCCATTTATTTAGTTAAATATATAAAATATGTCAAGGATTACACAGTTTGACGGGCATAAAATAGTATTTTTGTACCAAGGTGAATCCCATAGAGCTATTAGCCAAAAACTTGGCATATCTTGGCATGGTATGTAGTGTGTCCTTAAAAGAATATGAGGAAACTGGACAAGCGGAGGACAAAAGAAGAAGTGGCAGGCCTAAAAAACTATCTACAGCAGATGAACAATATCTGAATGTGATGTCCTTAAGAAATAGAAAAAAAGTCCTGACACAGGACCTGAGAGGTGCATCTGGTCCCAGTGGAAGGGTGGCTGTCAAGAAGTGATTCTTGAGGAAGAGAAATTGGGAGAAAAGGCTGAGGTATGCCAAATTACACAAGAACTGGATTGAAAATCAGTGGCAACAGGTCTTATGGAGTGATGAATCCAAATTTCAAATTTCTGGTTCAAATTGTCGCCAACATATATGGAGGAGGTCTGGAAAGAGGTACAGCAGTGAGTGTCTACAGCCATTTGTAAAACATGGCGGTGTCATGGTTTGCATGACACCACCTTGCATTTCAGCCAGTGGTGTTGGGAATCTTGTCAAAATTGATGGAATTATGAACACATGACAATGTGCATGACAATGATCCCAAACACACGGCCAATGCAGTAAAAGTGTACCTGGATAGAAAAAAACACAATGGAACACTATCAGTCATGGATTGGCCTCCCCACATTATTGAAGCAGTGTGGGATCATCTTGACAGAGAACAGAACAAAATGCAGCCAGCATCCAAAGAAGAGCTTTGACTGTCCTTCAAGAAGCCTGGAGAACTATTCCTGAAGATTGCTTAAAGAAATTACAAGAAAGCTTGCCTAAGAGAGTTCAGGCTGTGCTGAAGAATAAAGGTGGTCATACCAAATATTGACTTTCAAGCTCATTAGAATTGTGCAGACTCTGTTTTTGCCTTATATAGTGTATTTCCACGTATGTTTGTATGTTCCAATAATTTGCTGCACATATTTCCCATTTTCCTATTAAAATATAAAGAAATGTGTGGTGGCTCAAGACTTTTGCACAGTACTGTATATTTGTGAATTAAGCCTTTATTGAAAGCCAAAATGCAGCCCTGAGTTCCCTCTACATCTGAATGGCTAGCAGGGGTCACTCTGCCTAGAGGACTGACTAACCTATAGGAGACACTTTCATTACCTAAAAGAAATAATGGAGTGTTTTAATGTCTGAAGTTAAATGTTGTTCCAGATGCTTTTCCAGTCTCCTAATAAAACTTTAAAATATAGCATGGCATAATTGTACAGAATTAAAGTGATCAAATGTAAGATTATTCAATATCTATATATGGGTTTTAGACTGTTGTAATTTCAGTCAGAACATACCGGTGCTTGTTTGCACCTTCAAAGGCTTCTAAAGGTCGGACTTTAACTTTTGATTTCAGTCTGTGGTACGCCACTCGTCTGTGTACAACACAGACACCCACACTAAGCTCTTATCAGACTCAGTATGCAGAACTATAGCCAACAGTGTGAGGCGTCCTCCCTCCTCAGAGATCAAACAGGATGCGCCTATTCCTCTATTCTTGCCTTCTGTCGGGAGGGCACGATGCAGCTTTATCTTCCCCCTCAGCCACCCAGACAAGGCGATGGGCTGTGTCTGTTGACAAATGCTTCACTTGTTATAGATAACAAAAACATGTAAACAGGAAATGGCCAGTGGGCAAGCCATAGAAATTCTTGAAAACTTGGATTCATTCCTAGTGTGATCATAGTGTGAGCGGGTCAACAGGGAAACAGTGCTTTATAATATATTTCCCAATAGAGTATCCAATTACATGATCTGCCACTTGTTCAGACATACTCATTGCCTCTATCTGATGTTTAGCAAATACAAATTCTTAAAAATTTGCATCTTCCAAACACTCACATATTAGGATACTATGCATTTTTGTGTTATAGCATTGTGAATGACATATTGAGCTTTGAACTGATGGGCAGATAATAATGATTTCACTTTGGCCTATTAGACATTCAAAATGTAAGACTTCAACATCCAGCTTGTTTTAAATGCATAACAACTACACCAATGTGTATTTAAAATGCATTGTGTATACTTGTAACATATATGGTTCACATTATTTCATTGCTTTTGTTAAAACTTTGTAATCAGATGGATGGAAAATAGTGTGCAACTAAAATACATAATAGGCCATTTTATTTTATTTTTAAGTGTAGTTGTAGCAGAGCTGTTGTTGCTGTAGCTAGAACTGCTAAACTGTTAAATTCTTCTTCTTCATGATTCTCTGGATTGGAATAGCTGATATGCATGTAATCAAGGAAAACTAAGAAAGACTACAATGATCTAGCAAATGAAGTCATATTTATGTGTGTAAACAAATAGTTTAAGTTGCATGGATATTTTATCCAGATGTGAGAAATGACAGTTATATATATTATGCTGTAGAGCTGCACTGGCCCAAAAAAACACTACATTTCTTAAAATATAATGGTATATATATTTGGCCAACACACATCTGCAGTATGTTTCAAACTACCTTTGAAGTGGTTCAGAGCAACACAACGCTGTCCCCTCGAGTCTCACTGCAGGATTAACTCTGGGATTTCAGTGCTAGGAGTAAAATGTAAATAATGTCTTTTCTATTCCTACAGAAAATCCTTTGGTAGCCTTTACATCAAAATATTTTCTTTTTTCCTTTCTTTGTTTTTGCCACGTCACTTGGCAATACTTAGACGTGTCATTACAAAAAAGGTGGCCACAGCCAGGTCTAGCATTCATTGTTGCATGAGATCAGAGAAAGCAGTGACATAATGACACTGCTGCAGAGAAGAGTTGAGAACACCTGGTGTCTTTGATGGAGATGATGTGATGGTTGCTGCTGTAATGCAAGCAGCAGAATGATGGCTGCTGAGCACATTAACCTTCATTAGTGGATTGACCAGGGCTTACCGGTATAAATGAAGTAATTACTGGTGACACAGTGATGATTAATGGTAATGAATGGTTTTAATGTGTGGCATCTGTCAAATACATTGAAGTTCTGAGCTGCCTTTCTATCCTTTGACTACATAATTTTCCACCTCTGAGAGCTTCCTTCTGTATGCTTCTAATATGAAACAGCAAATCAAGCTTCGTATTCAAGCAGGCCAGTAATCAAGGTTTAGGTGCAGCCCCGACATACCAGCTGATCCAAGCACCAGCCAACATCAACTGATGGCTCAGCTCATACTCTATGCATCCAGCGGGCAAATCTCATAGAGGGCTAAGTTTTTTTAGCCTTCCTACAGTTGCTGCATGTCTGCAAGCTGCTTTGCAACCCATCTCCATCACAGCTCCTGTATTTCATGCAGTGTTATTAATATCATGTTTGTTGTCACTGACTCATGTATGTTTCGAACAGGGGTTCTTCCTGCTTGTCTACAACTTCCAGCTTGCTGTGTATGCAAATTAAATGGCAGCGCTCTCCCCACCTTATTCTTTCTAAGCATGCAGGGGGAAGAGCATGGAGGTCTTCCACACAGTCTTGTTTTGACTGAAGTGTTCCTGGACTTTCTGGACAATTCCGATAGCTAATGAATGCCATCTGAATTACATTATCATCAGACTATTGAGGAAATGGTTTTAAATCTCAGTGGGTTTAGGAAAAAAATTTAAAATCCACTTTACACAACCTTAGAGGCACAAAACAGACTGGCAAACTTGGCAGTTGACGAACACATCTGAGAATTTAGCCACCAAAGACCCAGATCATTCAGGTGTTGGTTGAGAACAAGACTAAATTTTCTGTATCTGCTGGGAGTTGTTAGCACTGTCACCTAATAGTAAGAAGGTCAGCTGAGGCCTTTCTGCGTGTTCTCCCTGTGCCTCTCCAGATACTCAGGCTTCCTCCCACAGTCCGAAGACAGGCATGTTAGGTTAACTGGAGATTCTAAATCGGTTGTAGGTGTGAAAGTGAGCATGAATGGCTGTCTGCCTTTCTGTGTTGGCCCTGTGATAGACTGTCCAGGATGTACTCTCGTTCTATGATAGCTGGGATAGGCTCCAGGTTCAGAAAAAGGTCAACACATGGGTTAAAATGACTCATTTTTTAAGGTCAGAAGTTTCATTGACATGGTGCTATAAAAAAACCTTGACAGTTTGTACCAGGAACCAAACAGCAGCCTCCTTACACAAAAATGTGGTCCTAATCAAAATGTATTTGGCAAAAGGAAGATTATGGTAAGCCTGAAATAATTTTTTCCTAGTAATCCTACTGTCTGGGCATTTTAATTTTCTCTCTACTTTAATTGTCTCTGAATTTATTCTCAACACATAAAGCATAATGATGTACAGTTAAAATTCTGCACTCGCTGCAGAGAGAACGCAGTTAATGCCGTATCATATTCAGATATGCAAGGAAAATGTTTGCGACTGTATTTTCCTTGTGATGCAATAGCAATGAAACATCGCCAGTCATGGTCGTAGTGGGTGGTTGACAGTTATGTCCATTTTGACGTATGGCACCATTAAGAACAAAAGCTCCACTCTGCCAGAAGAGACATGACAACAGTATCGCCACAAATCTGACTGGAGCACACATCTTTCCAGTGTCATCTCTGACCTCTGTATCTCTTAGCTCAAGACAGATGCATTTTCATGCCTGGCTTCAGGCTCTAATAGTCAATTGATTCATTCACAATATGGCCCAGAGCTGCTAGGTCTCTGATTATTTATTTTCCTCCTGAAAACACTCTCCCCTCTCTCTCTCTCTCTCTCTCTCTCATCTATCTTATTAAAATGTAATGGCAAACAAAACCCCAGTCTCTCTCTATCTGATGGTGCAGAGAAAAACAATTTTAAAGGATTCGTGATGGTTTATAACCCATGGCTCCAAGAGAAGAAAACACTCAGAGGTCTTGGATGAGATAGACCTCTAAATCAATCACTACCGCAAGAAGATTCCTCACACTGATGCTGGTGTTGATTGACAGACTTCAGATTTTCAGGGACTGTCAAACAAAGCTAACCTTGACCACCAGTCTAGGCAGTCTAGACTTTGTGCCCTACTGAGGTGAGGGTAGTGTGAAATGTACGCTTTACTGCTACAACAACATTAGAAAAATATAAGGAGAAATAAGAAGTTAGGGTTGTTATAGTATATAAGATATAATTTACCAGCCATTAATTGTGGTGTGGACAAAGTTCTGTGGAATGTAAGACCATTTGAACAGACTATTTAAATCCCTGTCATAAGTTTCTGCCAAGGTCATTGTGGGTTTTTTTCTGTGGAATGTTACTTATATACTCAACTGGCATGTGATCTGAACTTCTATCATGGATGGCTTTTCCAGACCCCTCACATTACATGTGCAGCTGGTGGTGCGGTTTGGCATCATTATATTTGGGTGGGGAGGGGGTGATAGTAGTTAACCACATTCTTTCGGGCACGCCCTGGGAGTTCTCAAATAACAGAGTGAAACCTGCATCCCTAATGCCAATCCATCAGTGAACAGGCTCAATCCAGGGTGGAATTTTTAACTTAATTAAAACTTTTAATTTTTCAGACAGAAAAGGTTTGAATGGATGTGGGGGCACTGGCTTTAAAGTCTGTTCTTTATATAGACTCAGGGGAGATGCATTGAGGAGAGCAATCTGATCATTTAGCTTCAGAGGCAGTTGATGCTACAGAGGGATTGAGCACAAAATTACAGCCTACAACCATTCTGCCAGCATTCTGATGTTTAGCAGGTATAATGTTTCTCTTGTCCATTTTTTTCCATGCTAAGAGCAAATTGTGATTAAACAAAAACTGAACAGTGGTTGATGGCGATGTCCTAGATTTTGCACGTATTTTGTCGTAAATTAAACCATCGCACAAAATAAAAATGTTACTTGATAACGGTGCTAGACGGAAAGTTATGATAATAGATCTGATGGGATAACATGCATGTCTCTATTTTATAAAAAAAAAACTCTAATAGTAAAGTTGTTGTTTCAATAAAAACAAATGTCAGCATAATGAGCGATACAAAAATAAAAACATTAGTGCATATAAAATCATATGCTCAATAAATTGTCACTGAATACCTGAAAACCACTTGCCACCACTTGCTCTCAACATCAAGGAAAAGAATGTATCTTGTCTATCCAACAGCACAAATGTCAGCATTATGGTGTCATTAAAGAAAACATTAGGATACTGCCAAAGACATTTTGCATATCATTAAAGGCTATGCAAATGTCTGTATAAAATTTAATTGCAAAGCATCCCATAATTGTGAAGAGAATTCAGCCTAGACCAAAGTGGTGGCTGATGAATGCCTAGAGACAAGCTTACTTGCTTGACTAAGGAATATTACCTACTGCTTAATTGAAAAGAATGAATTAAACATGTAATGTAGTCTTCACTCTCTAAATGTGAACAACATTAATGACATTTGCTCACTAACTGTACTTAAGTACAAATTTGAGGGCCTTGTACTTCCCGAGAAAGAAATATACTTCACTACAATTATCAGACAGTTTTAAACATTCGCAAATGAGCAGTTTACAAATGAAACATTATGTATGAAGAACTTAAAAGCCGAAACAGCTGAAACAATTAGTTTATTAATCAGCTTATTAATGGAGAAAATCAATATTTTGATCCATAATCAATAATCCATTTTTAATCAATTATTAACTGCCAATTGTGCCGATATTTAACGCCAAAAAAAAGCATGTCTTATTTTTTGCGTTAAATTGCCCGGCTCTTGGCAGATTGGGCATGTCATATTGAAATGAAATGACTGTGCCCATGTTTAGAAAACAGCACAACTTTTGTAAATCACGCGAAAAACTAACCACACCTGTCAGCGCTATTTGGGGATTCCGCTCACACGCTATTTTGCCCCGTTTACTAAATCTGGCCCTTAGTACGAGATTTGGATCTGCTAAGCTTCTAAGCTTCTTTTTATAGGCATCTTGAAAAGGATCTTATTCCATTCTTTGAAATGGATGATGACTTTGTCTATTGTGTTGATGCTGAAGGTCTTTAGGGTGCAATGGGTTGTGAGTACAATGCAGATGAGTGGAGTGGATGAGTGGATGTTCACTGACAGCTCAAAAGCCAGCCTAAAATGTGTCCTACTGCATAATGGCAATTACTTTGCATCCGTGCCAACTGGTCATTCTGTCCAGTTAAAAGAAACCTATGAAAATATTCAAATTGTGTCGGAGAAGGTGAAACACAATGAGCACAAATGGACTATATGTGAAAAAAATGGATTTTGTGACAAAACTGTATATGACTGAATATTTTCATTGGTATTTTTGAACTCTGCATCAGAGTCAGGTAATATCAACTTACTGATTTTCTTTTTTAAATAAAGATTAACAAATCTTTAATCTTTATTATTCTTGCAGATAAGAACAAAGAAACAAGTGAAGATGTGCAGTTATCTATAAAATATATATTTAAGATTTTGATTTGAAAATGAGCTGGGATAGGCTCCAGCCCCCACCAGCCCCCAGCCCCAAGAAAATGTATGGATGGATGGATCGATTTGGAAATGATTTCTCCTGCTGGTTCTTTTCAGGTTTTATGCCTGTGTATAAGGGATGTAATAACCCTGGAGCACGTGTTATAATATTTTGTATTTTCCATTTCTTTTTATTTTTAATGAGTTTTAAATTTTTGTTTGAGTCAGTTTAGTTGCCATGGTGGATTTGCTCATTTCAGTTTAGTGTTCACAGTTTAAAAGCGTTCCATTTTAGTTTTGACTTTTGTCAAAATTTTCAGTCATAATATGGGGATGATGTTTTCAGATGTAAGATGTAAAAAGTTCTCAACAGGTATTACACTCCACATATAAAGGCCAGTGACTCACAGTCATGTTGACATCTCAGTCTCAAACATGAGCACTAAAGCCTTTTCCTTTTTGATATAGCTTATAGTTAGGGCTGCCCCTCCCTGAGCCTGGTTCTGCCGGAGGTTTCTTCCTGTTAAAAGGGAGTTTTTCCTTCCCACTGTTGCCAAATGCTTGCTCATAGGGGGTCGTCTGATTGTTGGGGTTTTTTGTCTAATATTGTAGGGTCTTTACCCTAAAATATAAAGCGCCTTGAGGCGACTGTTGTTGTGATTTGGCGCTGTACAAATAAAATTGAATTGAATTGAAAGTGCTTACAACAAAGTTTGTGGATTTTTTTCAAAGGCAGCTCAGGTCACCTTTTTTTTTTGCTACATCATATCGTCTGCAATAATACCATGTCCCATGTTATCTCGCTATATCAATGATGTAGTGACGTGATACAGTTTTATTCTCTAGCACGTACTACAACAACAACACAACCTCCGGTGATGATCTAGTACCTAAATAGGAGCTACTTCAACAACCTCCAACACATCGCAATACTTTGCAAAACATGCAAGAACACTGTTTCCACAATAAACCTGTTTCACACTCTGAGGCAAAAATACTTCATTGAATACAACCAGGCTATGAAGGCCCGCGAGGAGGAGATGCTAGCAGCTGGTGATGTGCACACAACAACGACACAAGCCCAGACATGTCTGAGAGCGAGAGCCGTGTGTCAGCCCCCAATAATAGTTTAGGATGGTTTAGGATGGAAAATGCCCTTTGTTTTGTTTGCACTAATATATCCTCGGAAATAATATTATCATGAATTCCCTGAAATATTGTGATATAATTTTGAGGCTATATTGCCCACCCCTAGATCTAAGTATGCTGGTGGTATCTCAGTCCAGGATAAGGACCAAAGGAAAATGTGCTTTTGAGGTTGTGGCTCCTGAGTTGTAGGAACTCTTAACTTGCTCCCACTGGACTTAAGATCTGTGGATACTTTTGTTACCTTTAAGAAGAAGCTTAAGACCCACCTGTGCAAGCTTGCTTTGATTTAGTTCTATCCACTGGAACTGTTTTAATTGTCGTATTTATGCCTTTTCATTATTATATATTATACTGTGAAGCACCTTCTGACTTTTTGTTCTTGAAAGGTGCTTATTTATTTATATAATTTTGATTTACAGTGAGTTCACCTCAAGCTGAGGTTACATATTTTCCCTCTGACTTGTAGTGCTATTTACCCATCTGGATTGATTCAGTGTGAGTTGCCCAGTTTTGGAGATGTTGACTGCCTTTTCAGTAACCATCAGAAACATCCCAAAACCCTGCTGTGAGCAGTTTCATGTAGGAACTATTTTCTTTCTGCCAAACTACACCCTTCAAGCACATCACTGTGCAGAAAGACGCGCCCATCTACTCTGAAGAGAGGCTTGTGCTCAGACACGATGTAAACATTAACATTTAGTTCCTTTATATTCAAGAGAAGACAAAAATATCTGCAGATGATATCTCCTAAACACACTCCTTCTTCTTAAAACACTCAAAATTATAGTTAACCTGAGCTATGGTGTATTTGAAAAGCTTCATATTCATATTGGACATCCATCACTTGCACAAACAGACTCAAGCAACTCAACCACACTGAGCCTCAAGTTGCGGCGAAAAAAATCTCGAAGTCTTGACTGAGAAGAGAGACGAGATTAGAAGCAGAAAACCTGGCGACGTGGCGGTGAGCTGTAAGCGCCCCTTCTCGGCTTCCACCGCTGTCTGTGCTGTAAGTCGGTTGAGCATCGCACCTACCAGGCAGATCGAAAAATTCAAACACCGAGTGCCAAGATCTTTATGTGGATTCCCCACTTCCAAATAGCTTAGGATTATTCTCCGTCTAAGCTAATACCTGGTGAGGAAGTAAAGCCTGAAGGATGGGATTATTTAATATGGCATTTTTAATGTGTGACACGCTAATCACATCTCAGAACAGGAATACTTCAACCATTTAACTTTCGTCAAGGGAGGAGAGACGGTTTTGGGGGGAGTAAGCCTTCAAAAGAAACCCCCCACCACCACCCCCTTTTCTTCTTCCCCCTCTTCTTCTCTCCTTCCACCAGCACCTCATGCTGCAGAAACCGGCAGCAAAAACCACAATGACAATGACACATTGTCGTGCCTTAGAGGGGAAAACGAGGGAGGGAGGACGACAGAGACGGAGTAACCTCGAGTACATGAGTGAGGGAAGTTTTTATTCTGACTGTTGTGGTGAAACAGGGCTGCCACGACGACACAGGGAGTCTCTCCTAAGCATTACACATCAATCCCAGGCCTAGACTGCAGACAGAATTACTCCTCTGTGTACTGATAATGATTTCACAATCCTCACATACCGGCGTCTGAATCTCCTGCGGATTTGCGGATAAAGCCGAGTTTTCTCCCAGATTCCGAAGTTTAACAAGGTGATGCAGACGAGCTCCGATTTGACCACTCTGAGCCGGCGAGGAAACTCTTAATGCGTGCGCGCTTGACAGGCAACTTCAGAAACAGGAGCAGAAGAAGAGCGATTTGACAAGGAGGCAATGGGTGAGGAGGGTTCAGACGCACTTGTCTCTCTATCTCCGTCATCTGTCTGTGATCATTAATGGTTAAACATCTGAAGCGTTGCTATTATATGAGCACGGAAAGTTATTAAAACACACATACACACACAGCCTGCCCTCGTGTCTTTCTGTCTTTAAGGATCGCGCTCTGATAGCGGTGAGGAAATCAATGAAGGGCCTGAGAGCAGCCGGTCTGGCAGACTTGACACGCAACAGAGGAAGGTAAATTATTGGAACTTTAATTACTTTGATCCGTCATGCATTGTAGCATTGTGTCAGGGAAGTCAATGCCATGACAGACGCTGAACAAAGGCCAGCGCCGCATTTTCATAACATCTTCACTCCCTTTTCC